>CM067367.1:123912225-123982225 GCA_034401795.1 Chaetoderma sp. LZ-2023a
AGAATGGCGGCGGAAATTTGTTATTAGCATCGTTCTCACGGGACATTTTAGCCTTAGGCAGCACCAGCTATCAGTCAAATTAGTATGCCCTGTAGGTGGGGCTTAGAATACACCTTCCGTATCCTCTGCGTGCCGTAAGAGGCGACTAAAGGAGGTAAGGGCGAGGTAACCCTGACAGAAACCTCGAGTGCTGAAGACGGAGGTTCCAGGCCGCACGGCGCACTCTAATAAACCATGGAGCCACGCACTTAACGCTTATGATCATGTCGATAGTCACTTTAGGACTGGCGGTATGATCAGCGAACGAAAAGAAGAAGAAGAAGAAGAAGAAGAAGAAGAAGAAGAAGAAGAAGAAGGCAAATTAGTTTCAAAATATTCAACAATATTTTGACACCACGTATCGAATTTATTATAGCAACAGCAGCAGCACTAACGGTTCAACTATGTGACGTCATAAGGAATTGAGGAATCCACGTCTCGCTATGTCCCGCCCATTCCTAGCTAAGCTCCTCCCGCACGTTGTCTATGTTGAGATCGAACCATGAATTCCTAAAAATCCTCTCAAATATATCAATGTAACAATACAAACAAGCAGCAACAGCTCCCAGGCAAATTGGTTTTAAAAATTTTCAACAGAATGTTTATTAAATAGTGAATCCATTGAAAACATACAATTCGTGCACTTGACGGACTATCTTCACGACTGAGTATTTCTGTCAATTATGATTGTGACGTCAGCATACATGTGACATAATTGAATATGACGTCATATACTTGATCGACAGATCGGATTGGTATCTATTACGTCACTAGTGAGCTGACGTCACAACCATTATGACATATCTAGCATAGTCATGGACATTGAAAAGTCCGTCATGTGTACGAATTGTATATCTATTGCGGATTCTTATTTAATAAACATTCTGTGAATATTCTGAAACTAAGCAGCTGCTGGAAAATGTCAGCGTCCTATAGTAAGAAGGGCCAATGTGTGTTCACGTCATTAGTTTTGAACGAATAGTAGCAATGATCGGTCACGTGATGTTAATGCATTGCACTTGTATAAATCTGTTGTTGTTTGTGTTACGTAGATATTACTGGGACAGATAGACGGCTCACAGAATGAAAGATTGGCGCATTTGTAAGTATGAGCAAATAAATGGGGTGGGGAGGGGGGGGGGAAATGTCACGGTCGAAAAAACAACACATGCCTCGTCTAACATTTAAAACCAAGACACCTGACCCCTCTATGGCCTATATGAAAACCGTACATGGCCGCGTTATGGAGCACACCATTACCAGGTCCATTTCTAGCTATGCCCCGCCCATTTCTAGCCAAGCTCCGCTCCACTTTGTAGGCGTTTTGGAATTAAGTTATATATATACTTTGAACATTGACTGAACAGAATCCTAATTTAAAGACGAACTGTACAGGCGAGCGGTTGGATATTTTGATGGTAGCAACAGCTCCCAGTCAAATTAGTTTCAAAATATTCAACAGAATGTTTATTAAATAGCAAATCCATCAAAGCTATACAATTGACGGACTTTTTAGTGTTCATGACGATGTTAGATACGTTACGTGTAGGCTGACGTGACAGTCATGATTGACAAAAATCCTCCGTGATGACGATGGAATAGTCCGTCAAGTGTACAAAGTGTATTTTTTCCCATGGACTTACTATCCAATAAACATTCTATTCACAATTTTGAAAGTAATTTGACTTGGGCTGTTGCTACCATAGGCAGCAGCAACACCCAGCCAAATTACTTTCAAAATATTCAATAGCTTACCTGTATAGTTACCGTGATATTGGAATTCTTGACACATATGGGCAAAGAGTGAGCGGGTCCGAAACGGTAGAATCACCAAATTTATATATATATATATATATATTCGTATTATAGATTGCTAGGCAAAAATAATGTTGGGGCCATACCGTCAAGTATCTAGGTCACGGGGTCACTAACTGCGGAATACACATTTTAACTATAAATCTGGACTGCAAGTAAGTAGAATCACCAAATTTGGCATTCCCATTCATATTATAGGTGACTAGAAGGTCTATGAGATTCCGGGCAAAGCATCAGCGTATCTAGGTCACGGGGTCACGAAAGGCATACCGAACTCTGGAACATAAGAAAGTAGAATCGCCAGATTTAGCACACGCCTGCATATTGCAACAGTTCATGATTGCTTTTGAGTGGCAGGTCAACAGGGCGATTATCTAGGTCACCGGGGCACTGCGTGCATTGTCAAGACAGACAGCTCGAGTACATTCTATTTGAGATTTTGGTTGCTATAGATGTCAAATGGGCTGTTTTGCTATTCTGTTTCTGTCTTTTTGTAATTGACAGTTTTTTGCGTGTCTTAGGTTTGCCGCGGATACGTATCCCAAACTTTACTGGTACGAGCGCTCGAGTAAAGCTGATAGAAAACTGGTATGTATCGACCCACTGGTTATGTTTGTAATCGCATTATAATCGAGCTGTCCACTATATCGGCACATGGTGTATGCCAACTTGTGTTCGTATGGCGACCAAACTCAGGGGTGAGTTTAGGAGGGCGAACCGTTTGCGTCACCGTGGGGAATATGTTCAGTAATGGTTCATAGACTCTCTATATACTTCAGTTTAGACGACACATTACTGAATACTGTCGCACGACGAACGCAAACGGTTCGTTCGCCCCCCTGAACTCATCCCAGATATAGATAGTATTGATATTGTTGAAACCCTTGGAAGCCAATAACAAGGTTATACATCCAGGTGGCATTGCTCCAGCGTGCATTTGTCAAGTAACTAACCTAGATATGTTATTAATGTAGAGATCCAGTTTTAGCTCTATGCCACGCCCATCTCTAGCTAGGCTCCACCGACGCTGGTCCCGTGTTAGGATCGGTCGACTATCAATTTCCAAACTACCAATTACGGACTATCAATTTCTAGACTACCAATTACGGACTATCAATTTCCAGAAACTATAGGCTACAGGTAAGCTGTTGAATAATTTGATACTAATTGGCTATGACAGTAACAGGGCACGGCAGCAACAACGCCCAGTCAAATTAGTTTCAGAATATTCAACAGCATGTTTATTAAATAGTAAAGACATACAATTCATACGACAACGCTTAGTCCGTCATCAATTAAGCGTCCGTGAAGATTTTATCTACGTCATTCATGACGTCATTGTTTATTACGTCATCCTACACGCCACGAAGTTGATTATGACGTCATATGATTGATGGATAAATTGGAAATGTCCATTGTGTAAATTTACTAGTAGGATTTGTTGAGTTGGCTGAACTGTTTAGAAGATCCTGTGGTAGTTTGTTCGCGGTGAAATCTGTATCACAATAACTAATCAAGCTGAAGATATTTCAATCCATTATCGTAATGGTGAATTTAAAGACGTCGGTTCTAGCATACATTTGGTTGAAGTGGCTGCTGTGTATGTGTATGTTTTTTGGGTTTCCGAATTGGTGTCTGTAGACTAAGTATCCTGGTAGTGTTTTGCTTCATGTTGTAGAACAGAATAAGGCGGGATTGTTTCATTCTGTCTGCCAATGGTGGGAGTTTAACAGAATAAGGCGGGGTTGTTTCATTCCGTCTGCCAATGGTCGGAGTTTAACCGAATAAGGCGGGGTTGTTTCATTCTGTCTGTCAATGGTGGGGTTTTTCCATAATATTTATTATACTGTCTGGAAGATACATTAATGAAGAATAAGATGAATGAGTACACGTGCAAAGGGGAGCAGGTGAAAAGGGACATCGTTTTGATAATACAGGTGGATGACAGAAATATTCATTCATTTTCGACAAGCCTTCGCACAAAAATGCTCTTTATCAGATGAATCTAGTAGAGGAGAAACGATTTGGTCGGCTTTTTTCACACCTTTTAAGTAGTTGCTGTGTCAAAGCAACTTTATTTCCATCACTATCATCTTTGGGAAGTGTTACAAGAAGCATGGCACGAAATTTCACCTGATTATCTAGAAAAACTGACTGCTAGAATGCCTATGATATGCAAAGCTGTCATTGCTGCACATTGGGTTTTTTTAAAAAAAGAGAGAAAATTTGAAGTATAGAACTTATTTTAAACAGAAATGTTAATAATGATGCTTTGTTGATGTATTGACTACATTTTATATTAATTTTATGATACCCTGATAAATAAAATTATCAATTTGTTTATGGGACTTAAAAATTTCTTAGTGATTCCAAACTTTTGAACACTAGTGTATAAGGGGCTGGGATTTGATACTCTGTTAGTCACGGTCAAAGAATCATAATCTCAAAACGTTCACTCAGTATCCTAATACTATCATTAGGAATAAAGATCATAGACTTTTGAGTAAGGATACTGAGATACGTTTCGGATTTACTTACAAACAACGTATAATTTTTAACGACTATCATATTAAACCGTAAGGCTTTCAGGGTATCCCTAGGATCTAATTGTGCAATAACCTGGGGTGGGGGCAGGAAAGTTGAGGGGTGCTTTCATATTGGGTAGGTCGGGGTTGTCGAGCATAATCTGGGGGTGTATGTGGGTTTGAGCGTGAGCGAATTGGAAAAACATGCGGGTGGGGTGGGGATGCGGTTGATCATGGTTGAGCTGTCGCTATTGTATGGTGTATAATATGCTAACTCATAACGTAGAAGATTACTAGCATACCCTTCATCGACGGGGAGTAAGTAATCTTCTGCTTTATTATTATCGGTTAGATATTTATAGGAGGGTGGTGGAATTGGGGGTGATTGAGCTGTCACGTTTGTATGATGTGTAATGTGCTAACCCGTAATGAAGAAGATTACTAGCATACCCTTCATCGACGGGGAGTAAGTAATCTTCTGCTTTATTATTATCGGTTAGATATTTATAGGAGGGTGGTGGAATTGGGGGTGATTGAGCTGTCACGTTTGTATGATGTGTAATGTGCTAACCCGTAATGAAGAAGATTACTAGCTTACCATTAATCGACGGGGAGTAAGTAATCTTCTGCTTTATTATTATCGGTTAGATATTTATAGGAGGGTGGTGGAATTGGGGGTGATTGAGCTGTCACGTTTGTATGATGTGTAATGTGCTAACCCGTAATGAAGAAGATTACTAGCTTACCATTAATCGACGGGGAGTAAGTAATCATCTGCTTTATTATTATCGGTTTGATGTGCGTGCGTGCGTGCGTGCGTGCGTGCGTGCGTGCGTGCGTGCGTGCGTGCGTGCGTGCGTGCGTGCGTGCGTGCGTGCGTGCGTGCGTGCGTGCGTGCGTGCGTGCGTGCGTGCGTGCGTGCGTGCGTGCGTGCGTGCGTGCGTGCGTGCGTGCGTGCGTGCGTGCGTGCGTGCGTGCGTGCGTGCGTGCGTGCGTGCGTGCGTGCGTGCGTGCGTGCGTGCGTGCGTGCGTGCGTGCGTGCGTGCGTGCGTGCGTGTGTGTGTGTGGAGCAATCTGTAGTTATACAGTGTGGGGTGGGGCTTGGGGGCTTGCTACACCGCGAGTAAATTATGTTATATATTCATACATTGAGCCGGATTTTAAAACCATTATTTAATCTATTTAAAATGTAACCTACACCCCACTACCACGTTTTGAAAGTTAATATCTCCAAACCCTACATCTGTACAAATCCCTGACCTATCTTTACACCTACCTCAGTATTGCTTGGATCGGTTTCAAATTTATTAAAATAATAGCTATAAAATCAGTTTCGCATAACACCTCAGCTGCATCGTTCACTATGTCTATCGCTTAACTTTACAGGTCACTGGATCCCGCTCGAAACATTTGTAAATTTTATATTTTAATTAAATTATTATTGTTAGTGTTCATTTTACATATATTTAGTTTTTTATATTTTTCGCTTATTCATATGTATATTTTTATCATCGGTACATTTATCGTATGTATATTTTATATGTATATTTTATATTTTATCGGTTGTAAAGATTTACTGAAACTTTATTTTATTTTCAAAAATTGTTAATGTGAAATGACTCATATTGTTTTAATTGAAGAAATTCTGAATGAACCCGTGCCTATCACCCGTCCAACCGCTGAGTCAACTTATCCTGGAATTTTCTCCTGATATTGCATGGCCGCTCAATGCCCTTTAAAATGCAATAGGATATATTGTTATTAATTTAACACGCTTGAAAATTGATTCGTTGAACTTTGTACCACTCTGACGATCGTTACATGCAGTCGGAGTTGTTTTAAAGCTCGACTAGTTAATTTTAACCTATTGGAGTAATAACTAACCGATTGCCCTTAACGCGATGCATCACCCCTTGTACAGTATCACAGTATCACGGCTAAAAACGTCAAGGTTCAGAAGTTTAAAAAGGATCAATCCATTATACTAATTGAGGCATCTTCCACAATTGCCCTTAAGCTTACCTCATTGGATGACAGGAGGCACATGATTTAATTAGGGGGGTGGGGAGGGGCGTATGGTCACCCTCTACATCTAACATCCAATCAAAACTGGAGGAGATCTGGTCGCCTTTTTCACACCTTTTCAAAGGGCGGTGGGATCAAAGGAAAAAAGCAGATAACGATGCAAATAAAGTTGGTTGCTCTGACAGCAACTCCTTGAAAGGTGTGAAAATCAAGGCGATTCGTCTCTCCTCTACTGCTAGTTTATGTGCAAAAGCTTGTCGAGAAATGCTAAGGTTAGTCCTAAGCGTTATCGCCTTTGAATCCAGTTGTCATTATCGCCATATTGACACGTCCACCACAACTATTATTCTCTGACAGAAACTGGTAATTTATTAATCCAGTGTTAGCTATGGTTTGCCCATCTCTAGCTAAGCACCACGCACACTTTGCTCGTGTCGGGATCAATAGATGACTACGCTCTACGAATCTCAATTTTCAGAAGACTATTATTAAGCTGTTGAATATTTTAAAAGTAATTCGACTGGGTGCTGGTGCTACCGCGCTAGGTCAAATTAGTTTCAAAATATTCAACAGATGATTATTAAATAGTAGACATACAATTCGTACACTATTAAACGTTTGTGACAGAGTAAATCGCGTCATCATTACGTAATTGATTATGACGTCAGCCTATGCGTGACGTTGTTAATTATGACGTCATTTGATTGACTGAGAACCTGGATTCATCAATTGATGGATAAATTATGGTAATAGAGATCCATTTTTAGCTGTACCCAGCTCATTCCTAGCTATATCCCGCCCACGTCTAGCGGCACGCAGCCCATTTCTAGCTGTACCCAGATCATTTGTAGCGGTACCCAGCCAATTTCTAACTGCACCCAGCCCATGTCTAGCTGTACACAGACCATTTCTAGCTGTACCCAGCCATTTCTATCTGTACCCAGCCCACTTCTAGCTATATCCAGCCCATTTCTAGCTTCCTCCAGCCCATTTCTAGCTTCCTCCAGCCCACTTCTAGCCGTACCCAGCCCATTTCTAGCACTACCCAGTCCATTTCTAGCGATACCCAGCCCATTTCTAGCTTCCTCCAGCCCATTTCTAGCTTCCTCCAGCCCATTTCTAGCTTCCTCCAGCCCACTTCTAGCCGTACCCAGCCCATTTCTAGCCGTACCCAGCCCATTTCTAACCGTACCCAGTCCATTTCTGGCCGTACCCAGCACATTTCTAGCTGTACCCCGCCCATTTCTAGGTAGTCTCGGACCACTCTGTACGTGCACTTGAATCGATTTTAACAATTTTAACCCTCAAAAGCCTGAATTTCCAGCGTCACAATGTTAAGGTAACTATTCAGGTAGGATGTTAAATATTCTGAAACTAATTTGTCTGGAAGCTGTTGCTGCCCATAGCTGCAACAGCTCCCAGTCAACCTATTTCCAAAATATTCGACAGAATACTTATTAAGCTGTAAATTCATCATATACATACACAGCAGAGGGTTTTGTGACAGCGAGCCCACGTCATTTGATTGTGACATATTTTGAATATGACGTCAGATACTTGAGCGACAAATCAGATCTCTAGCTATGCCACGCCCATCTCTAGCTAAGCTCCGCCCATGCATTGAGCGTGCTTGGGATTGATTTATATATTTCCCTGACTTCCAAGAAACCCATTTTAAGGTAACTATACAGGTTAACTGTTGGATATTTTGAAACTGATTTGACTGAGTGCTCTTGCTGCCTATGCATGGGAAGTCAAATTTTAAATTATAAACCTATCCCAACACGCTCAGCGCATGGGCGGAGCTTAGCTAGAAATGGGAGGGGCATAGCCGAAAGTTGAGTCATTCATGATATCTGTATTAGTGATAAACCTTTCTTTGGTTTATGCTAAGAGGTCGAGATGATGCTAAAATAAAATTTATAGAATAGCTCTCTACCTAAAGATTGTCAGTTAGGTCTTTTCCTGTATAGACTGCTTAAACTCTAAACATTTTGAGACAACATATTGACAGACAACGCAGGAATCCAGTTTTAGCTATGCCCCGCCCATCCCTAGCTAAGCTCCACTAGGCTTGCACGATTATCCGATATTATCGAAAATCGCGATTTTTTTCCCAGCCACGATTTTTTACGATGTGATTAAAAAAAATCGAAATATCGCCGAAATTTTACTGTCATGTATTCTGTCTATTTGTAGCATAGGTGTCTATTACGGCAAGCTGTTCAATTTATTTCCAAACGAACACCTCTGAGAAAGGGTGGGATTATACTAGGAATAGGTAACAAAAGTTGAAGTTCATTCTCTAAAATTACTTTAAAAGACGACATTAATACGAAAATTCAACGCAATTTACCGGTATAATTTCTTGCTGCCTTACTGTATACCTCAAAACCATGATCGCGGGAGTGAAATTATTACGTGGGAAGCTATAAATATTGCCTGTTTTGTAATAAGCATGGTTTATAAAATCAAAATTAGTCCAAAATTTGACATTAAATAACGTCGCGGGAATAACTAAATCACGTGATATTGCTTGCTCTCCTGTTTTTGGAGGCGAGAGGTGGTGCGTTCACAAATGTGATAGCTAAATGAGATGGTATACACGCTTTAGCAAGCATGGCGAACTATCCTTGACGTTTCTGAAGGCTAACTATTATTAGTAAAATATATAAATCACGTGATATTGCTCGCTCTCCTGGTTTTGGAGGCGAGGGTGCTGCGTTCACAAATGTGATAGCTAAATGAGATGATATACACGCTTTAGCGAGCAAGGTGAACTATCCGAGATGTTTCTGAATGCTAACTATTATTATTAACCGGGTACTCGGTAAATTCGGAGCAGATCTAAACATTAGATGTCTATGGATCTAAAGTACATTCCTAATATCACGTGATTTGTATATTTTTACAAAGACGAGATGAAATGCCAAATTTTAGGATTCATTTTCATGTAATAAACGATGATTTTAACAGATTACACAATATTTAGGTTGTCCAATATAATAATTTCACTCCCGCAATGATGGATTACATTAAGCCAATGGGTAAGGCGGCAAGAAATTATTAATTGTGTCCTATTTTCGTGTTATTAACGATCGGTCTTAGTTTAAGCATCTTGGCGACTGGATTTCAAGTTTTTTTGAAATTTACCAATTAGAAGTCATCCGGCTAAATCTGATATGAAAACTCGGAGCAAAACCGATACGGCTACATAACCCACACCATGCAGTCCAACTCAACCCAAGACCAATTCACCCTGTGAATTCATATACCTTTAAAATAGGCTGTGTGATATATCGAAATATCGCGATTTTTTCACCACGATATATCGCGATCCCGCCTAGGACAATATCGTGCAAGCCTAAGCTCCATCCATGATTCACCCGTGTTGTGTTCTATTGAATCCTGGACTCTGTGAATCTCAATTTCCATAAAACTATACAGGTAAGGCTAAGCTGTTGAATATTTTGAAACTAATTTGATTGGGTGCTATGGCAGCAACAGCACCCAGTCAAATTAGCTTCAAAATATTCAATATCATGTTTAATAGAGTAAAAATATGCAATTCGTACAATAACTCTCAGTCCGTCATCAGTTAAGCGTTCGTGACGAACTTAACTATGTCATTCATGGCGTATTTGATTATGACGCAGTCCTACACGTCACGTAGTTGATTATGACGTCACATGATTGATCGATAAACTCAATCCTCCACTGTATATTCACAAATCTTCACCACACATGCCGGATACATGGCTGACAGTAATGGAGGATTTGATAGCTAGAAGTTATTTTGCGTATATAACATAAGACCAATCAAACGGGTGTAGGCCTATATTTACCACATAAATATTTAAATGAACAACATTTATTGAAGATATGTCCGTGTTCGCAATTTGATGGCAAAATACATTTCGGACTATAACTAGCAGGTGTGCAGAGCAGCGTATGTCATGCGTGTCAGGTTTAATGTCCTCATAATAAGTTGTTCATGATCATTTCTCAATGGAATTAGGATGGGGCTTGATGGGTGGGTTTGGGGGTTCTAACACCACACACCCCCAATAGTTACGCACCTGTACTACCTCGTCGCTCCATCAATAAAGGAATGCGTTCAGTTCTCGCATGGCCCTAATATACAAACGTGAATACAACACGGGTACATAGGCTACCTATATGATTAAACAACATATGTCACAGAAGGCTTGATTGCCGTTCAAACGTACTGCTGTTGCTGCTTCTGCGTCTGCATCTGCTGCGGCTTCTGCTGCTGCTTCTACTTCTGCTTCTGCTGCTGCTTCCACTGTTTCTGCTTCTGCTGCTTCTGCTGCTGCTCCTGCTGCTGCTTCTGCTGCTGCTGCTTCTGCTACTTCTGCTGCTGCTACTACTACTACTACTACTACTACTACTACTACTACTACTACTACTACTACTACTACTACTACTACTACTACTACTACTACTACTACTACTACTACTACTACTACTACTACTACTACTACTACTACTACTACTACTACTACTACTACTATTACAGCACCAGCTTTAAGCCGAATTGGTTTCAAAATATTAAACAGATTACGTATATCATGGCTAAAAGTGAGATACTGGGATTACTGCTTAAAATGCGAAAATTATTTTTGATTTGGGGCTCATTTTTCGGCACCTCGGGACTGTAGCTCTGTTAGCGCTTGTCTTAGTCTTGCTCTGTTCATAGTTTTTCCTGTTATCTTTCCCAGTATGGAGGCAGAATGGACTCCCAGGAGCTGACTGACTTCATTAACGATCAAACGCATCTGGATCGAGAGCCAGGCGGGGAATTGAAGTCAACGGTAACACTGCATTAAGCTGCTTAATGAGACAGGATCGAAGAACCACGAGCTAGAATTTATGTTTTCGTTCCTTTTTAAAATTGTTCGGGGATTTTTTGTGTCAGTTGGGGAGGGGAGGGTGTGCGTGCTTGCGTGCGTGCGTGCGTGAATGCGTGGGTGCGTGCGTGTGTAATTTATCAGGTCAAGACCAGAATTGTGAAAAATTAGTTTTGGAGAACATATTTCTACGTTTATGTTTGAGTCAAATCGGACCAGCTATTTAGAGTGAATGTCGAGGAGAGACATGCGTACAACAAAGCAAAGAAACCAATCGTGCGTGTGCGTGTGCCTCCCTGTGTGCGTGCGTGCGTGCGTGCGTGCGTGCGTGCGTGCGTGCGTGCGTGCGTGCGTGCGTGCGTGCGTGCGTGCGTGCGTGCGTGCGTGCGTGTGTATGTACGTCGATTGGTAGGTTACCACCGAACATGCGGGCTGGCAGGTAGGCGTAGCGGGCAGACGGAAGGATTGACGAACGGATGGATAATTGAATTGATGGATCAATAAATGCATTTATAATTTTAAATGAATAAAAGATTGTGGATGAGAGATACATATAACCTCGCTGAACTGATGGGCATACGATGCATTTGTTTGGAATAAGTTATCAAGAAACCGTAAGATCTCAACAATCACACACCCCACCCCACCTCCCCAACCCCCATCCACCACCACCCATATAGAGAACACCGACAGTGAATTGCCGATAGTAGGCATATAGGCTACGTTTCTGACTGTGTATTTCAGGCGGGTCGTTCTCCAGAGATGGATAAATTGGCCAGAGAATGGTTGCCACAGATATATCTGGGAGACAGATTGGTAAGGTTATTTCTAACTGTCTGCCTGCTGAATTACTGCAGACTACATTTCCCATGATGTCTAACTCTGGGCCTGCTAAGTGTTTTGAAAACAACTTGACTGACAGTTGTTGGTGACTAGGCCACCGACAACTTTCATTCAAATCCTTTTCAAAGTATTCAGCAGGTCCAGAGTTATTGCCCATTGAAATTATCTGGTGGCCTTCAGCAGTTAGACAGTTACGGTGAGTCTGAAAAACAAAATACAGTAATTCACCTCGCTCCAGTTTTAGCTATGCCCCATCCATCTTTAGCTAAATTCCATCCACGCCTTTCTCGTGTTAGGATCGATCGATCCCTGAACTCTAAACTCATTTTTAAGAAAACAATACAGCTATTGAATAGTTTGGAACTAATTTGACTGGGCGCTGTTGCTACCCCTATGGCAACATCCTCCAGTCAAATTAGTTTCAACATATTCAACAGCATGTTTATTAAATAGTAGAGACATAAAATTCGTACAGCATGGCGGACTATTAAGAGCTAAAGACGGGCCAAATAGAATAATTTATGACGTAATGATTATAACCTCATCATACACGCCGCTTAGCTGATTATGATGTCATATGACGTCAGATGATAGATGGATCCTCTGGAAAGGTGAATTATGTTATTACAGTTATATACCAGTATATACACCTGTGCAAAAGTTAAGCACCAGCAAAAACAATAGAACGTAGAAACATGATGGTACAAATAGGCTGCCATACTTTTTGTCCCCGCGTTAGCTGACATAATTCCAAGTACGAAATGCACATGCATGCATGACTTCACGCCGCTTGATGTCCGTGCGTGGCGGGAAACAGCACACGTGTTCAGTTATGTAAAAGTCCAGTTTGAGGTGTAGAACATTACATACAGATTTAGGCGACAAGATTAGGAATTTTGTGTTCATGACCGTGGTTTATTTGTACAGAGAGAATTAGCTCTTGATTGTGAACCGCTATGGCAAGACGAAGGTTAAGTGATCGTGTGAAATGGCAAATCATAGGCATGCATACCACTGGTATGTCATGCAGAGAGATTGGCAGACAGCTGAACATTAACCATACTGTAATCAGTCGTTTGATTGCAAAACATGGGCAAACTAACGAGGTGAAGGACAGGCCTAGATCTGGAAGACCGAAGAAGACTACTGCCCGTGATGATCGAGCCCTAGTATGCCTTGTTAGGAGATCTCCATTCACCAACAGCAGAGTGCTCAGCCAGCAATGGGAAACGCGAAATAGAGTGTCAATGTCTACCGTCAAAAGGAGACTGTATGCTGCTGGCATGAAAGCTAGGAGACCTGTCAGACGTCCTCTCCTCACTACACACCACAAAGAGGAGCGTCTGAGGTGGTGCAACGAAAGAAGACACTGGAACATGAGATCCTGGAGACGGGTACACTGGTCCGATGAAAGTCGGTTCCTGCTTCATGCCACAGATGGTCGAACTCGTGTATGGAGGTCCAGACGCACGGCGTACGACCAACGTAACATCATGGAAGAAGTTCCATTTGGTGGAGTTCCGTTATGATATGGGGGTGCATCTCATTTGATTGTAAGCTGGATCTGTTGACTGTACCTGGAACACTAAATGGACAAAGATATCAAGATTCCATACTGGATAGAGTTGTGGTCCGTCATTTTGTAAATCATGCACCTGGAACCCACCCTATATTCATGGATGACAACGCCCGACCACATCGTGCTAGAGCTGTGCATGAATACCTCCGCCAGAATGCCATCGAAACCCTACCATGGCCAGCAAGGAGCCCTGACATGAACCCTATTGAGCATATCTGGGACATTCTGGGAAACATGGTGAGAAGGAGGGATCCTCCTGTGCAGAACCTACAGGAATTAACAGACGCACTCCATCTTGAATGGCAACGAATACCACAATGGCGTATCAGTCGGTTGGTGACCAGCATGAGACGTCGTGTCCAGGCCGTCATCCAGGCACAAGGTGGATATACCCGGTATTAATAATGACAGTCTCAAACTCGTGCACAGATGTTAAACTTCGTTTTCAGACACCATTAATGACAATCTAGCCACGTGTGTCAACTGTAGGGCAATAGTTGTCAGTTGTGTCAACGTAACCATATTCAGGCCTCGTTTTCAAGTTCAAACAAAAACATACAGTGTTTCCCCACCATCATAATCAGCATTCCTCTAGTTGCATTATTACCTCTTGCACTAAGATGGATGGGTACATAAATGTTTATGCTATTGCTTCCTTCATAGCACATGAATATACCCTCGCATGTGCGTAAAAATAGGGTGGTGTTTAACTTTTGCACAGGTGTATATTTATCTGTGAGAGTAAAATATTATCAGGTTAGCTCTCTCCGTAAAATTCAAATTTTCCCGTGCGATAAAATGATAAAAACTGTGTTAATGAATCGGGTACACTATTAATGGGCCGGTTTGGCAATATACTGATTGAATCAATCTCGTTTTACAATGAACTCATTATATGCTTTGTTGAGTTAGGATAACTAGTTTCCGCTACTGCATTTTCTAAAGATGAAATATACAATCAGTCAAGCGTCAGATAAATAAGCATATCATCAACTCTGCCTTTGAACTTAAAGAACTTCAAGGAAGATAATATCGGAGAAGGTCCATTTGTCGCACTGCCATAGGCGCAAGAAACCACCCTGACCTCTCTCCAGGAAACACCCGGACCTCTATCAAGAAACCGCCCCGACCTCTCTCAAGAAACCTACCCGACCTCTCTCAAAAAACCACCCGGACATCTCTCCAACGCAAAGTCAATAGCACTCTTGAATGCATCATACAAAATTCTGTTAAATGTGAATTTATCTCGTAACAGAAATAAAATTGGCACATTAACTGGAAACTGGCAGAGCCGATTAAAAAGATGATGCAGTAGTGCCGACATAGACTGGGCACAACGAATGCGGACATCGGTGCCAAAGCATTGTATTCCTACAAGATAGAAAACGACATGTCACGTTCATCTAATACCACCAAGAAGACAAGAGTCTTCCATTTCTCCATCAAGCTGATTGTAATGATATGAACTACACCCATTGAGGACAACTAATGCTGTGGTTAGCGGAGATCTCGGTCAAGACCCCATTATGACAGCCATTCCCCCACATGCCATCAAATACTGGTTCCGAATGTCATCCGTAGACCCTCCTTCGTTAATAAGGTAGGCGTATTTAGGATCATATAAAACTTCAGAAAGAACTCAATTGGTGTACCTGTATAAAATTACTTCATTCACATTTTGTCATGTTGAATGCGCAGAACAACAGAAACTTCATTCCTTCCGGAAATTGTATGTGCACCTTCCAAGCCAGATTGAAACAGGTGTCCATGCCTCTCAATGGCTGTGCAGTATGAATGACTCTGATAACAACCCCAAACTACGTTCCTATAAACTTTATAAGAAGTCATATCAAATAGAAAATTACGTCTTGGCGAAGCCTATGGTAAATAAACGTCGCGAGTTCTCTAAACTACGGTTAAGTGCGCATTCCCTGCGAATTGAAAGTGACTGATATTCCAGACCCAAAGTTCCAGCCGAAGCTCAACTATGTAAATTATGTGAGTCTGAAAATGTAGAAGATGAAAAGCATTTTATATTAGATTGTCCGCTTTTCTTGTTGAGAGAGTTCAACTGTTCGATAGTCTATCACAATGTACAACATTTGACACACTATTTGACAGCGAACAATTTTATTTCTTAATATCCTCTTGAAAAGGTGACTGGGAAATCGCCAAAATTATTACCGGTTTTGTAAATACTGTCGCTCACAAACGAAAGACCCTTTCGCCCTCATAATTTCGCTGTCCACCAAATCCCCATATGTATATATTTGTATAATGTGTTATTCCTATGTCATACTATAGTTTTTATTTATATGATAGTTTGTATTTATTAATTGTCATGTATTGTCTGTATTCGTGTTTGCCATATCTTCATGTTTGGGTTATTGCAATAAAGAATCATATATCATGTTCAAGAACATTCGGCAAGAACAACCCTTCCAATATCATATCTAGATATGCCACGAGAGAGGAAGTATATACAGTTGATGTCAACTTTATCGATGGCGAAAAGGGTCCTCTTGATGAACTGATTCCTAAAACAACTCAAAGCTGCACACATTTTCTTAAAAGCAGCCACAACCGAGTTCATACATGTATACGAGGCTGAGATTAGGCTGTGTGCAAGGCTAGTGGTGTTTCGTGGTGCTAAGATTAGGCTGCGTGCATGGCCAGTGGTGTTTGGTGGTTGCTCGCAAGTCTATGCGATGAAAAGCATACATCTATACGAGGCTGAGATTAGGCTGTGCGCATGGCCAGTGGCGTTTCGTGGTGTCTCGCAAGTCTACGCTATAAAAGGCATACCTCTATACGAGGCTGAGAGTAAGCTGTGTGCATGGCCAGTGGTGTTCCTGGTGCTGAGATTAGGCTGTGTGCATGGCCAGTGGTGTTTCGTGGTGGCTTGCAAGTCTATGCGATGGAAAGCATTTAGACTGTTCATGAGGGCATATGGCGGTACCCAACTGTCGGATGTATAGTATTATTTTGACACAACTCTGCTGCACTTCAATTGAGATTGCAAATCGTTGCGTAGCAGGAACGATTGCTTGCCAGTGCTTCTGAAAAGTCTCATTTCGCGGCTTTAAAGTTCTTATGAAAGTCCATATGCACCTGTATACGATGCTGCCTCAGTAACGCTATGCAACCGTTAACGCTAGGTATCCCCAAAAGGTCATTATGAACAAACTCAAGGCTTTTCATAGGATGCACTCATGAGTGGTCACGAATCACCACTGGCCACACTGTCTAATCCCAGCCTCAGAACCGTACAAACTGCGCAACACAATCCCACAATCTGCTAGGGTAGCGCAAGAACGATGGCCAATGCTTGGTCATGTTCCGCGAATGCCAGAAAACACACCCATACATTGGAATGTTCAATCCCTCTGTGCCAACAAGTTTCAGGCACGCAGATGACGCCATGACACCATCTTGTTAAGGATTTAATTGCGATCAAACGTAAAACATAAAGTAGGACCGACAGTGGATCACTAAAGGGAAAAAGCAACCTAAGTTATCTTAGGACGCTCACAACAAATAAAACACCGTGGAGGGGGGGGGGCTGAAGGAAAATGATTGCAACGGACCTTTCCATTTTAGCCATTCCTCGGCCATCTCTAGCTAAGCTCCACCCACACATTGCTTGTGTTGGGATCGATCGATCTCTGAACTCCCTGACTATCAGTTTCCAGAAAACTATACAGGTAAGCTGTTAAATATTTTGAAACTAATTTGACTGGGTGCTATTGCTGCCTATGGCACCAGCGCCCAGTCAAATTAGTTTCAAAATACTCAACAGCATGTTGATTAAATAATTGACATACAATTCGTACAATGTGTCGGACTATTAAGAGTTAAAGATGGGCCTAATATAATCATTTATGACATAATGACGTAATCCTACACGCCACTTAGCCGAGTATGACGTCATATGACGTCAGATCATCGATGGATACTCTAGAAAGGTCCACTGAAAGATGTTTCCACTTCCAGCCGCAGCAAACAGTTGTTCACCATCACTAAGCATTACGCTGATGTAACGATAGTTTATTAAAGGTTTTTTTTGTTAATCTACAAAATGAGATCATATAAATTAATGAATGGATCCTATGATTTAAGACTATTTGAATATAAAACCTCCGCATTAATTAAGATTATTTTGAAATCAATTATATTTCTGTTCTGTTTAGGAGCTAGTTATGGACATATTTGAAGAAGCGGGGAGAACAGTTGCGTACAATAGAAGGTATGTCATCTATCAGCAAGACTTTCGTATTAAAATAATAGAATGTGATGTATATAAGCAAGAGACGCAATTCATATCTATACTTAGTCATCCAAGAAATATATTTGACATTGAATGTGAAATTTCAATGTATTCCCCAAGTTTACCGAAGCCGCCACTGCATGGCATTTCACCCAGTTTCCAAGACGTCAATATGGCTCAGGTGTAATTGCAGACTAGACAATCATATTCTCGTCGCAGATCTAATGCCATCTAGGCCAATAATACGATTGCATGTCAATTTCACTTATGCCCTACATTGAAATCCCAATAAATGCAGAACGTGAAAATCATGTGAGCCTGTTCGAAAGTTGTTGAATATTTTGAGACTAAGCCTGATGAAAAGTGTATCTGTCCTGAACAGCAACAACGCTTTGCACATTTCATTTCAAAATATTTAACAGATTAGTTTTTATATCGCTGCGAATATGGGTTAAGAATTGGCTATGAACTCTAGTAAAACCAGTCTCTAACGGACGGCGTGAGTGTATTTAACATGTTGTCACTAAATTCCGCTCATTTGAGCGTAAATGACGTCAGATACCATTTCGTTAGGAGGCAAGATGGGCGCGCTCTCAATGACAAAATAATGCTATGTTCAAAGGGTAACTGAAGGGTTGTCAATAAACGAATGTGTCTGGAAGTCGGTTATATCGCATGGGCATGTTACTTCAATACGGAAATCTGGCTGCTGTTAGAATCGCTTTAATGATAATAATAATGTTAATAATTATGTATGGTAATGATAATGATTATAAAAGGTTATTGCCTGTTCATAGATTGATGGGGAAATTCTGTATATAACCCCATATACTTTGTACAAAGTATGGGTGTAATGAATTTATCAGTGTCAGTATCAGTATTTAATTCTAAGGACGTCCAGACAATGTTTTGGTAGATATTCTCTCACGAATTACAGAATAGTTTCTGGCTGGCGTATCGTAGCTATTGGTCTATTATTTTAAGCATCCAATGAAATTACGTCACTAAGGTCTCTCGGTGTTGATGGGAAAGTTTCAGACGAATACAGTGGCTGTGCTATGTCGCAACTATCACACCTGTTTGCAATGAACACCTCCGTTTAGGGGCGGGGCCCCATTCTGATAACGCTGGTTACTGAGCCGGTACTGGGTCAATACCGGGCTCGTTTAAATAGCCATAATTACTCTTACCACCATCAAAACCGTTTCATATTGTAAACAAATTATCAACAACAATATCCTTTTTCTGGCAAGTTTTATGTTACTACCCCGTGGCTTCATTTCTAGGTACGTGGAGTATTATATCAACATCATCTCAATCGTGGAACGTGCCGGAAGTATAGATGCATTGACAGAACTTGACCATAAATTGGACAAGCAGCTTACTAAAGGTGAGAACAGAGAACCCTAAGTAAGTGTATTATTCTTGCAACAGCATTTTATTGGTATGCATAAGCCTCCTATATGTTGGAACCGGAGAGACAAGTCCGTAATACAAAGTCTCTGCCGTTTGCTCGGTTAGTATCCAACTCCGTACATGTACCTACCACAGTATACACAGGCGTTAGTAATGGTCCATCTATCCGCTACTCGCGGGGGGGGGGGTCTTGTTGTCAGAAAGGAAGATATGATTGGATATTATTGTAACTCACCAGATATAACTGAAAATGTCAAGGGTACTCATCTATAGGTTGCTATTTGAATGGCAGCATTAGAAGAAGAGCCACCGAATCTTGATGTTCGAAACTATGGATGGCTCAGGGATGATATCTCAAAGTGACTGTGCCATCATACCTCAAAGTCTCTTATACCAGTGACCAGTGATCGTGCCATCATACCTCAAAGTCTCTTATACCAGTGATCGTGCCATCATACCTCAAAGTCTCTTATGCCAGTGACCATGCCATCATACCTCAAAGTCTCTTATGCCAGTGACCATGCCATCATACCTCAAATTCTCTTATGCCAGTGATCGTGCCATCATACCTCAAAGTCTCTTATGCCAGTGACCGTGCCATCATACCTCAAATTCTCTTATGCCAGTGACCGTGCCATCATACCTCAAAGTCTCTTATACCAGTGACCGTGCCATCATACCTCAAAGTCTCTTATGCCAGTGACTGTGCCATCATACCTCAAAGTCTCTTATACCAGTGACCGTGCCATCATACCTCAAAGTCTCTTATGCCAGTGACTGTGCCATCATACCTCAACGTCTTTTATACCAGTGACCGTCCCATCATACCTCAAAGTCTCTTATACCAGTAACCGTGCCATCATACCTCAAAGTCTCTTATACCTGTGACCATGCCATCATACCTCAAGGCCTCTTATACCAGTGACTGTGCCATCTAATGTACCGCCTGAAATTCTAAAGGTGGTTAGATATGCTTGTAGCACTGATAGGTCCTGTGGAGCAGGGAAGTGTTGTTGTTGCAAGGGTAAATTTGCCTGTAAGTCTTCTAATGGATGTTCCACAGATGAATTGACATGTCTCAACCCATGGGCAAGGTTTACCACACAAGAAGAGGACAATCAGCTAGAAAATGAAGATGAATAACTTTGTATCAGTCTAATATTGTAATCGATGTTAGACTAATATTATTGCAGTTACACCATATGGTTTGGGGCTTTGCCAATCTAAGGACATTTTCGGAGGATGTGATCCAGAACAGAAACATTAATTCATCAGTAGACTGCATGCACTGGGCTGAAAATTTATTCTGCACTTATATGATCAGTTTTAATTTCTTGTAATTTAATTTACACTTGATAACGGTATATGACAAATTTAAGCCATTTTCATGTGATTGGAGCGTGAAAATTCTTGTATAAATGCTGAGACGGAAAGTATTCATTTAAAATAGGCTGGAGTAGGATGCAGCCATGATAAAGAAACTGACTTCATTAGTTAGTTTATGTAAAACCCAAATTCATTGACAGAAAATAGTTATAGACATCAGATTTATCAATCTACTCTGGAAGCCAAAATATTGCAGAATTTCAGTTTTCACAGGAGCCATTATGGCAGCCATCTCGGATATGACTGATTGAGTAATTTCATATCTTAGATAATGTAAAATATGGATTCATTGACAGCAAAAACCTTGTCATAGACACTGGAATTATCTTCCTAGATGGTCTGGGGGCCAAAATATAGCGAGTTAAATATTATGGCGGCCATCTTGGACGCCATCTTGAATTTCTCAATTTCTCCAAAGATGTCAGGGTGGGGTGGCATCATTCAGATCTGTAACTAGGACCCACCAAATGGACACAATCAAGTGAAAACAACTAGGTATAACGTGTTTTGCATGATTCAGCTAAAACAAGGGCTTGACAACCAGACTAATATCGCTAATAGATTAAATCATCATGGTTCATGGTCTCTGCAATTCCAACTATTTTACATTCCCCACCCCCCCCCTTTAAAGATGGGTTCCCACCCTGGTAACAAACAAATTAGTAAGTGGAACTGAACACTACATGTATGTACATATCGTATACTGTTGTATGTACATGACACACAGCTTTGAAGTCACCAATATGATCAGTGATAGTTACACTTATATGCAAAATGATAAATGCAGTTATTTTACCAGTTAACAGAATCTATCTACATAATGATATTTACACATTCATCTTCACTCAGTCCACTATAAAAGCATCAAACCGTGCTGGCCTTGTTGTACCCGCAAATTGTCAGCCAGAGGTTCAGCAGCAGCTTCTGGTTGCCTTGCCTGCATACAGGGCGCATCAGTGGCCACAGCCAGAGGTTCCGCAGCAGCTTCTGGTTGCCTTGCCTGCATACAGGGCGCATCAGTGGCCACAGCCAGAGGTTCAGCAGCAGCTTCTGGTTGCCTTGCCTGCATACAGGGCGCATCAGTGGCCACAGCCAGAGGCTCCGCAGCAGCTTCTGGTTCCCTAGACAGCTCACCTGGAGTATCAGTATTCACATGCAAGTTATGCAGCTCATTCTCGCCAACTAACACTAAATGTTCTGTAAGCTTCTCAGAATCGTCTTCACATGTCTGGGTCTCTAATGGCATACTGGTATGTGTAGGCACATCATCGAACGCTTGCTCCGTATAATCGCAAGCGTATTCAGTACACCTGAAATCTCCACACTTCCTTAAACTATTGTAGTGAATGACGATCCTCTTGCAGTCTTCATCTCTTTTCAGATGGTTAATGACATCAGCACTGTCCAAGATATAGACCAACACCTTACTCTATCCCCACCTTGAATCGATGTTCCCTTAACTTTCTTATCATAAATTCCTTGTGTTTTTTCTGTGCCATTTTAGTATTGCTCCTCACTAACTTATTGGCTTTTGCAATATCTCCATACGATTTGCATATTGAGTAGACCATCTGTAACTTTCTCCCCCACTGCCAAACATGACATTTACTGACAGTTGTACCTCTCTAGCACACATAAGGAAATGCGTTGTAAATCCAGTAGTTGAATGAACAGTAGACCTATAAGTTCGTAGAATGTTTGGCAGAAGTTCATCCCAATCCTTTTGGTTGTTGTCGCCCACCATCCTGTTGCAAGCAGGTGTTATGGTAACAATGGTGATGCAAGCGAGTGATATGGTAGCAATGCTGTGCAAGCAGGTGTTATGGTAACATTGCTGTTGTAGGCGGGTTTAATGGTAACAATGCTGTTGCAAGCGGGTGTTATGGTAACAATGCTGTTGCAAGCGGTTGTTATGGTTACAATGCTGTTTCAAACGGGTGTTATGGTAGCAATGAAGTTGCAAGTGGGTGTTATAGTAACAATGATGTTGCAAGTGGGTGTTATGGTAACAATGCTGTTGCAAGCGGGTTTTATGGTAACATTGCAATTGCAAGCGGGTGTTATGGCAGAAATGTTGTTGCAAGCGGGTGTTATGGCAGCAATGCTGTTGCAAGCTGGTGTTATGGTAGCAATGCTGTTGCAATCGGGTCTTATGGTAGCAATGCTGTTGTAAGCGGGTGTTATGGTAGCAATGCCATTACAAGCGGGTGTAATGGTAGCAATGCCATTACAAGCGGGTGTTATGGTAGCAATGCTGTTGCAAGCGGGTGTTATGGTAGCAATGCCATTGCAATCAGGTGATATGGTACCAATGGTGTTGCAAGCGAGTTTTATGGTAGCAATGCTGTGCAAGCAGGTGTTATGGTAAAATTGCTGTTGCAGGCGGATTTTATGGTAACAATGTTGTCGCAAGCGGTTGTTATGGTAGCAATGCTGTTGCAAGCGGGTGCTATGATAGCAATGCTGTTGCAAGCGGGTGGTATGATAACAATGCCACTGCAAGCGGGTGTTATGGCAGCAATGCTGTTGCAAGCGGGTGTTATGGTAGCAATGCTGTTGCAATTTGGTGTTATGGTAGCAATGCCATTGCAACTGGGTGATGTGGTAGCAATGCTGTTGCAAGCGGGTGTTATGGTAGCAATGCCATTACAAGCGGGTGTTATGGTAGCAATGCTGTTGCAAGCAGGTGATATGGTAACAATGGTGTTGCAAGCGAGTTTTATGGTAGCAATGCTGTGCAAGCAGGTGTTGTGGTAAAATTGCTGTTGCAGGCGGGTTTTATGGTAACAATGTTGTTGCAAGCGGTTGTTATGGTAACAATGCTGTTGCAAGTGGGTGCTATGATAGCAATGCTGTTGCAAGCGGATGGTATGATAACAATGCCATTGCAAGCGGGTGTTATGGCAGCAATGCTGTTGCAAGCGGGTGTTATGGTAGCAATGCTGTTGCAAGCGGGTGTTATGGTAGCAATGCCATTGCAATCAGGTGATATGGTACCAATGGTGTTGCAAGCGAGTTTTATGGGAGCAATGCTGTGCAAGCAGGTGTTATGGTAAAATTGCTGTTGCAGGCGGGTTTTATGGTAACAATGTTGTTGCAAGCGGGTGTTATGGTAACAATGCTGTTGCAAGCGGTTGTGATGGTGACAATGCTGTTGCAAGCGGGTGTTATGGTAGCAATGCTGTTGCAATCGGGTCTTATGGTAGCAATGCCATTGCAATCAGGTGATATGGTAGCAATGCTGTTGCAAGCTGGTGTTATGGTAACAATGCCGTTGCAAGCGGGTGTTATGGTAGCAATGCTGTTGCAAGTGGTGATGGTAGCAATGCTGTTGCAAGCAGGTGTTATGGTAGCAATGCCGTTGTAAGAGGGGGTTATGGTAGCAATGCTGTTGCAAGCTGCTGTTATGGTAACAATGCTGTTGCAAGCGGTTGTTATGGTAGCAATGCTGTTGCAATCTGGTGATATGGTAGCAATGCTGTTGCAATCGGGTCTTATGGTAGCAATGCTGTTGTAAGCGGGTGTTATGGTAGCAATGCCATTACAAGCGGGTGTAATGGTAGCAATGCCATTACAAGCGGGTGTTATGGTAGCAATGCTGTTGCAAGCGGGTGTTATGGTAGCAATGCCATTGCAATCAGGTGATATGGTACCAATGGTGTTGCAAGCGAGTTTTATGGTAGCAATGCTGTGCAAGCAGGTGTTATGGTAAAATTGCTGTTGCAGGCGGATTTTATGGTAACAATGTTGTCGCAAGCGGTTGTTATGGTAGCAATGCTGTTGCAAGCGGGTGCTATGATAGCAATGCTGTTGCAAGCGGGTGGTATGATAACAATGCCACTGCAAGCGGGTGTTATGGCAGCAATGCTGTTGCAAGCGGGTGTTATGGTAGCAATGCTGTTGCAATTTGGTGTTATGGTAGCAATGCCATTGCAACTGGGTGATATGGTAGCAATGCTGTTGCAAGCGGGTGTTATGGTAGCAATGCCATTACAAGCGGGTGTTATGGTAGCAATGCTGTTGCAAGCAGGTGATATGGTAACAATGGTGTTGCAAGCGAGTTTTATGGTAGCAATGCTGTGCAAGCAGGTGTTGTGGTAAAATTGCTGTTGCAGGCGGGTTTTATGGTAACAATGTTGTTGCAAGCGGTTGTTATGGTAACAATGCTGTTGCAAGTGGGTGCTATGATAGCAATGCTGTTGCAAGCGGATGGTATGATAACAATGCCATTGCAAGCGGGTGTTATGGCAGCAATGCTGTTGCAAGCGGGTGTTATGGTAGCAATGCTGTTGCAAGCGGGTGTTATGGTAGCAATGCCATTGCAATCAGGTGATATGGTACCAATGGTGTTGCAAGCGAGTTTTATGGGAGCAATGCTGTGCAAGCAGGTGTTATGGTAAAATTGCTGTTGCAGGCGGGTTTTATGGTAACAATGTTGTTGCAAGCGGTTGTGATGGTGACAATGCTGTTGCAAGCGGGTGTTATGGTAGCAATGCTGTTGCAATCGGGTCTTATGGTAGCAATGCCATTGCAATCAGGTGATATGGTAGCAATGCTGTTGCAAGGGGGTGGTATGGTAACAATGCCGTTGCAAGCGGGTGTTATGGTAGCAATGCTGTTGCAAGTGGTGATGGTAGCAATGCTGTTGCAAGCAGGTGCTATGGTAGCAATGCCGTTGTAAGAGGGGTGTTATGGTAGCAATGCTGTTGCAAGCTGCTGTTATGGTAACAATGCTGTTGCATGCGGGTGTTATGGTAGCAATGCTGTTGCAATCTGGTGATATGGTAGCAATGCTGTTGCAAGCAGGTGATATGGTAGCAATGCTGTTGCAAGCAGGTGATATGGTAGCAATGGTGTTGCAAGCGAGTTTAATGGTAGCAATTCTGTGCAAGCAGGTGTTATGGTAGCAATGCCATTGCAATCAGGTGATATGGTAGCAATGGTGTTGCTATCAGGTGATATGGTAGCAATGCTGCTGCAATCAGGTGATATGGTAGCAATGCTGTTGCAAGCGGGTGTTATTGTAGCAATGCCGTTGCAAGCGGGTCTTATGGTAGCAATGCTGTTGCAAGTGGTGATGGTAGCAATGCTGTTGCAAGCGGGTGCTATGATGACAATGCCATTGCAAGCGGGTGTTATGGCAGCAATGCTGTTGCAAGCGGGTGTTATGGTAGCAATGCTGTTGCAAGTGGGTGTTATGGTAACAATGTCGTTGCAAGAAGGTGTTATGGTAGCAATGCTGTTGCAAGCGGATGTTATGGTAGAAATGCTGTTGCAAGCGGGTGTTATTGTAGCAATGCTGTTGCAAGCGGATGTTATGGTAGAAATGCTTTTGCAAGCGGGTGTTATGGTAGCAATGCTGTTGCAAGCGGGTGTTATGGTAACAATGGTGTCGCAAGCGAGTGTTTTATGGTAGCAATGCTGTGCATGCAGGTGTTATGGTAACATTGCTGTTGCAGGCGGGTTTTATGGTAACAATGTTGTTGCAAGCGGGTGTTATGGTAATAATGCTGTTGCAAGCGGTTGTTATGGTAACAATGATGTTGCAAGCGGGTGCTATGATAGCAATGCTGTTGCAAGCGGGTGTTATGCTAGCAATGCTGTTGCAATCTGGTGTTATGGTAGCAATGCTGTTGCAATCGGGTCTTATGGTAGCAATGCCATTACAAGCGGGTGTTATGGTAGCAATGCCATTGCAATCAGGTGATATGGTAGCAATGGTGTTGCAAGCGAGTTTTATGGTAGCAATGCTGTGCAAGCAGTTGTTATGGTAAAATTGCTGTTGCAGGCGGGTTTTACGGTAACAATGTTCTTGCAAGCGGTCGTTATGGTAACACTGCTGTTGCAAGCGGGTGCTATGATAGCAATGCTATTGCAAGGGGGTGGTATGATAACAATGCCATTGCAAGCGGTGTTATGGCGGCAATGCTGTTGCAAGCGGGTGTTATGGTAGCAATGCCATTGCAATCAGGTGATATGGTACCAATGGTGTTGCAAGCGAGTTTAATGGTAGCAATGCTGTGAAAGCAGGTGTTATGGTAACAATATCGTTGCAAGCAGGTGTTATGGATGCAATGCTGTTGCAACCTGCTGTTATGTTAGAAATGCTGTTGCAAGCGGGTGTAATGGTAGCAATGCCATTACATGCGGGTGTAATGGTAGCAATGCCATTGCAATCAGGTAATATGGTAGCAATGGTGTTGCAAGCGGCTGCTATTGTGGCAATGTTGGTGCAAGCAGGTGTTATGGTAACAATGCCGTTGCAAGTGGGTGTTATGGTAGCAATGCTGTTGCAAGCGGGTGTTATGGTAACAATGCCGTTGCAAGTGGGTGTTATGGTACCAATGCTGTTGCAATCGGGTGTTATGGTAGCAATGCTGTTGCAAGCGGCTGCTATTGTGGCAATGTTGGTGCAAGCAGGTGTAATGGTAGCAATGCTGTTGCAAGCAGGTGTTATGGTAGCAATGCTGTTGCAATCGGGTGTTATGGTAGCAATGTTGTTGTAAGCTGGTGTTATGGTAGCAATGCTGTTGCAAGCGGATGCTATGGTAGCAATGCTGTTGCAAGCAGGTGTTATGGTAGCAATGCTGTTGCAGGCAGGGTTTATGGTAGATATGCTATTGCAAGCAGGTGCTATGATGGTAATGTTGTTGCAAGCGGGTACCATTGTAACAATGCTGTTGCAAGCGGCTATTATGGTACCAATGCTGTTGCAGGCGGGTTTTACGGTAACAATGTTCTTGCAAGCGGTCGTTATGGTAACACTGCTGTTGCAAGCGGGTGCTATGATAGCAATGCTATTGCAAGGGGGTGGTATGATAACAATGCCATTGCAATCGGTGTTATGGCGGCAATGCTGCTGCAAGCGGGTGTTATGGTAGCAATGCTGTTGCAATCTGGTGTTATGGCAGCAATGCCATTGCAATCAGATGATATGGTAGCAATGGTGTTGCAAGCGAGTTTTATGGTAGCAATGCTGTGCAAGCAGGTGTTATGGTAAAATTGCTGTTGCAGGCGGATTTTATGGTAACAATGTTGTCGCAAGCGGTTGTTATGGTAACAATGCTGCTGCAAGCGGGTGCTATGATAGCAATGCTGTTGCAAGCGGGTGGTATGATGACAATGCCATTGCAAGCGGGTGTTATGGCAGCAATGCTGTTGCAAGCGGGTGTTATGGTAGCAATGCTGTTGCAATTTGGTGTTATGGTAGGAATGCCATTGCAATCAGGTGCTATGGTAGCAATGCTGTTGCAAGCGGGTGGTATGATGACAATGCCATTGCAAGCGGGTGTTATGGCAGCAATGCTGTTGCAAGCGGGTGTTATGGTAGCAATGCTGTTGCAATTTGGTGTTATGGTAGCAATGCCATTACAAGCGAGTGGTATGGTAGCAATGGTGTTGCAAGCGAGTTTTATGGTAACACTGCTGTTGCAAGCGGGTGCTATGATAACAATGCCATTGCAAGCGGTGTTATGGCAGCAATGCTGTTGCAAGCGGGTGTTATGGTAGCAATGCTGTTGCAATCTGGTGTTATGGTAGCAATGCCATTGCAATCAGGTGATATGGTAGCAATGGTGTTGCAAGCGAGTTTTATGGTAACACTGCTGTTGCAAGCGGGTGCTATGATAACAATGCTGTTGCAAGCGGGTGCTATGATGACAATGCCATTGCAAGCGGGTGTTATGGCAGCAATGCTGTTGCAAGCGGGTGTTATGGTAGCAATGCTGTTGCAATTTGGTGTTATGGTAGCAATGCCATTACAAGCGAGTGGTATGGTCGCAATGCTGTTGCAATCAGGTGATATGGTAGCAATGGTGTTGCAAGCGGCTGCTATTGTGGCAATGTTGGTGCAAGCAGGTGTTATGGTAACAATGCCGTTGCAAGTGGGTGTTATGGTAGCAGTGCTGTTGCAAGCGGGTGTTATGGTAACAATGCCGTTGAAAGTGGGTGTTATGGTACCAATGCAGTTGCAATCGGGTGTTATGGTAGCAATGCTGTTGCAAGCGGCTGCTATTGTGGCAATGTTGGTGCAAGCAGGTGTTATGGTAGCAATGCTGTTGCAAGCAGGTGTTATGGTAGCAATGCTGTTGCAATCGGGTGTTATGGTAGCAATGTTGTTGTAAGCTGGTGTTATGGTAGCAATGCTGTTGCAAGCGGATGCTATGGTAGCAATGCTGTTGCAAGCAGGTGTTATGGTAGCAATGCTGTTGCAATTTGGTGTTATGGTAGCAATGCCCTTGCAAGTGGGTGCTATGGTAGCAATGCCGTTGAAAGTGGGTGTTATGGTAGCAATACTGTTGCAAGCGGGTGCTATGATAACAATGCCATTGCAAGCGGTGTTATGGCAGCAATGCTGTTGCAAGCGGGTGTTATCGTAACAATACTGTTGCAAGCGGTTGTTATGGTAACAATGCTGTTGCAAGCGGTTGTTATGGTAGCAATGATGTTGCAAGCGGGTGTTATGGTAGCAATGCCGTTGCAAGCAGGTGTTATGGTAGCAATGCCATTGCAATCAGGTGATATGGTAGCAATGCCGTTGCAAGTGGGTGTTATGGTAGCAATGCTGTTGCAAGCGGGTGTTATGGTAACAATGCCGTTGCAATCAGGTGATATGGTACCAATGGTGTTGCAAGCGAGTTTAATGGTAGCAATGCTGTGCAAGCAGGTGTTATGGTCAAATTGCTGTTGCAGGCGGGTTTTCTGGTAACAATGTTGTTGCAAGCGGGTGTTATCGTAACAATACTGTTGCAAGCGGTTGTTATGGTAACAATGCTGTTGCAAGCGGTTGTTATGGCAGCAATGCTGTTGCAAGCGGGTGTTATGGTAGCAATGCTGTTGCAATCTGGTGTTATGGTAGCAATGCCATTGCAATCAGGTGATATGGTAGCAATGCTGTTGCAAGCAGGTGTTATGGTAGCAATGCTGTTGCAAGCAGGGTTTATGGTAAATATGCTGTTGCAAGCAGGTGCTATGATGACAATGCCATTGCAAGTGGGTGTTATGGCAGCAATGCTGTTGCAAGCGGGTGTTATGGTAGCAATGCTGTTGCAATTTGGTGTTATGGTAGCAATGCCATTACAAGCGAGTGGTATGGTCGCAATGCTGTTGCAATCAGGTGATATGGTAGCAATGGTGTTGCAAGCGGCTGCTATTGTGGCAATGTTGGTGCAAGCAGGTGTTATGGTAACAATGCCGTTGCAAGTGGGTGTTATGGTAGCAGTGCTGTTGCAAGCGGGTGTTATGGTAACAATGCCGTTGAAAGTGGGTGTTATGGTACCAATGCAGTTGCAATCGGGTGTTATGGTAGCAATGCTGTTGCAAGCGGCTGCTATTGTGGCAATGTTGGTGCAAGCAGGTGTTATGGTAGCAATGCTGTTGCAAGCAGGTGTTATGGTAGCAATGCTGTTGCAATCGGGTGTTATGGTAGCAATGTTGTTGTAAGCTGGTGTTATGGTAGCAATGCTGTTGCAAGCGGATGCTATGGTAGCAATGCTGTTGCAAGCAGGTGTTATGGTAGCAATGCTGTTGCAAGCAGGGTTTATGGTAGATATGCTGTTGCAAGCAGGTGCTATGATGGTAATGTTGTTGCAAGCGGGTACCATTGTAACAATGCTGTTGCAAGCGGCTATTATGGTACCAATGCTGTTGCAAGCGGCTGTTATGGTAACAATGCTGTTGCAAGCGGGTGTTATAGTAACAATGCTGTTGCAAGCGGGTGTTATGGTAACATTGTCATTGCAAGCGGGTGTTACGGTAGCAATGCTGTTGCAAGTGGGTGCTATGGTAGCAATGCCCTTGCAAGTGGGTGCTATGGTAGCAATGCCGTTGAAAGTGGGTGTTATGGTAGCAATACTGTTGCAAGCGGGTGTTATGGTAGCAATGCTGTTGCAGGCGGGTTTTCTGGTAACAATGTTGTTGCAAGCGGGTGTTATCGTAACAATACTGTTGCAAGCGGTTGTTATGGTAACAATGCTGTTGCAAGCGGTTGTTATGGTAGCAATGATGTTGCAAGCGGGTGTTATGGTAGCAATGCCGTTGCAAGCAGGTGTTATGGTAGCAATGCCATTGCAATCAGGTGATATGGTAGCAATGCCGTTGCAAGTGGGTGTTATGGTAGCAATGCTGTTGCAAGCGGGTGTTATGGTAACAATGCCGTTGCAATCAGGTGATATGGTACCAATGGTGTTGCAAGCGAGTTTAATGGTAGCAATGCTGTGCAAGCAGGTGTTATGGTCAAATTGCTGTTGCAGGCGGGTTTTCTGGTAACAATGTTGTTGCAAGCGGGTGTTATCGTAACAATACTGTTGCAAGCGGTTGTTATGGTAACAATGCTGTTGCAAGCGGTTGTTATGGTAGCAATGCTGTTGCAAGCGGGTGGTATGGTAGCAATGCCATTACAAGCGGGTGTTATGGTAGCAATGCCATTGTAATCAGGTGATATGGTAGCAATGCTGTTGCAAGCAGGTGTTATGGTAGCAATGCTGTTGCAAGCAGGGTTTATGGTAAATATGCTGTTGCAAGCAGGTGCTATGATGGTAATGCTGTAGCAAGCGGGTGCCATTGTAACAATGCTGTTGCAAGCGACTATTATGGTACCAATGCTGTTGCAAGCGGCTGTTATGGTAACAATGTCATTGCAAGCGGGTGTAATGGTAGCAATGCTGTTGCAATCGGGTGTTACGGTAGCAATGCTGTTGCAAGCGGGTGTTATAGTAACAATGCTGTTGCAAGCGGGTGTTATGGTAACATTGTCATTGCAAGCGGGTGTTACGGTAGCAATGCTGTTGCAAGTGGGTGCTATGGTAGCAATGCTATTGCAAGCGGGTGTTATGGTAACAATGCTGTTGCAAGCAGGTATTATGGTAGCAATGCTGTGCAAGCCGGTGATATGGTAACAATGCTGCTGCAAGCGGGTGTTATGGTAGCAATGTTGTTGCAAGCGGGTGTTATGGTCGCAATGCTGATCCAAGCGGGTGTTATTCTAACAATGCTTTCGCAAGCAGGTATTATGGTAGCAATGCTATGCAAGCGGGTGTTATGGTAAAATTGCTGTTGCAGGCGGGTTTTCTGGTAACAATGTTGTTGCAAGCGGGTGTTATGGTAACAATACTGTTGCAAGCGAGTGTTATGGTAGCAATGGTGTTGCAAGCGGGTGTTATGGTAGCAATGCTATTGCAAGCGAGTGTTATGGTAACAATGCTGTTGCAAGCAGGTATTATGGTAGCAATGCTGTGCAAGCAGGTGTTATGGTAAAATTTCTGTTGCAGGCGGGTTTTCTGGTAACAATGTTGTTGCAAGCGGGTGTTATGGTAACAATATTGTTGCAAGCGGTTGTTATGGTAACAATGCTGTTGCAAGCGGTTGTTATGGTAGCAATGCTGTTGCAAGCGGGTGGTATGGTCGCAATGCCATTACAAGCGGGTGTTATGGTAGCAATGCCGTTGCAAGTGGGTGTTATGGTAGCAATGCTGTTGCAAGCGGGTGTTATGGTAGCAATGCCGTTGCAAGTGGGTGTTATGGTAGCAATGCCATTGCAAGCGGGTGATATGGTAGCAATGCCGTTGCAAGTGGGTGTTATGGTAGCAATGCTGTTGCAAGCGGGTGTTATGGTAGCAATGCCGTTGCAAGCGGGTATTATGGTAACAATGCCGTTGCAAGTGGGTGTTATTGTAGCAATGCTGTTGCAATCGGGTGTTATGGTAGCAATGCTGTTGCAAGCGGCTGCTATTGGGGCAATGTTGGTGCAAGCAGGTGTTATGGTAGCAATGCTGTTGCAAGCAGGTGTTATGGTAGCAATGCTGTTGTAAGCTGGTGTTATGGTAGCAATGCTGTTGCAAGCGGATGCTATGGTAGCTATGCTGTTGCAAGCAGGTGTTATGGTAGCAATGCTGTTGCAAGCAGGATTTATGGTAAATATGCTGTTGCAAGCAGGTGCTATGATGGTAATGCTGTTGCAAGCGCGTGCCATTGTAACAATGCTGTTGCAAGCGGCTATTATGGTACCAATGCTGTTGCAAGCGGCTGTTATGGTAACAATGCTGTTGCAAGCGGGTGTTATGGTAACAATGATGTTGCAAGCGGGTGTTATGGTAACATTGTCATTGCAAGCGGGTGTAATGGTAGCAATGCTGTTGCAATCGGGTGTTACGGTAGCAATGCTGTTGCAAGTGGGTGCTATGGTAGCAATGCCGTTGCAAGTGGGTGATATGGTAACAATGCCGCTGCAAGCGGGTGTTATGGTAGCAATGCTGTTGCAAGCGGGTGTTATGGTCGCAATGCTGATGCAAGCGGGTGTTATGCTAACAATGCTTTTGCAAGCAGGTATTATGGTAGCAATGCTGTGCAAGCGGGTGTTATGGTAACAATGCTGCTGCAAGCGGGTGTTATGGTAACAATGGTGCTGCAAGCGGGTGTTATGGTAGCAATGCTGTTGCAAGCGGGTGTTATGGTAACAATGCTGTTGCAAGCAGTTATTATGGTAGCAATGCTGTGCAAGGGGGTGTTATAGTAACTATGCTGCTGCAAGCAGGTGTTATGGTAGCAATGCTGTTGCAAGCGGGTGTTATGGTGGCAATGCTGTTGCAAGCGGGTGTTATGGTAACAGGGGTTTTGCAAACGGGTGTTATGGGTGTAATGCTGTTGCAAGTGGGTGTCATGGTAGCAATGATGTTACAAACCGGTGTTATGGTAGTAATGCCGTTGCAAGCTGGTGTTATGGTAGCAATGCTGTTGCAGGTGTTTGTTATGGTAGCAATGTTGTTGCAAGCGGGTGTTATGGTAGAAGTGCTGTTGTAAGCGGGTGTTATGGTAACAATGCTGTTGCAAGCGGGTGTTATGGTAACTATGCTGTTGCAAGCGGGTATTATGGTAACAATGCTTTTCCAAGTGGGTGTTATGGTAGCAATGCTGTTGCAAGCGGGTGTTATAGTAACACTGCTGTTGCAAGCGGGTGTCATGGTAGCAATGCTGTTGCACAGGGTGTTATGGTAACAATGCTGTTGCAAGCGGGTGTTATCATAATGGAGGAATCCAGTTTTAGCTATGCCCAACCCATCTTTAGCTAAACTCCGCACACGCTTTCCCATGTCGGAATCGATCGATCCACACTCTCTGAATCTCAATTTCCAGAAAGGCATACAGGTAGGCTGTTGGATATTTTGAAACTAATTTGACTGCGTGCTGCTGCTGCCTATGGTCAAATTAGTTTCAACATATTCAACAGCATGTTTATTAAATAGTAAAGCCATACAATTCGTACATCAATGCTTAGTCAGTCATCAATTAAGCATTCGTGATGAACTTAGCTACGCCGTTCATGACGTGATTGATTATGGCGTCATCCTACACGTCACGTAGTTGATTATGACATCATATGCAAGATGGATAAACTGGAATCCTCCATTAGGTATAACCTAGGTATTATCTTGTGTACTTTACAGGCAACTGGTCCCCAAAACAATTAGATGAAGTACGCCGGCGCAAGAATATCCTAGCAGCATTTACTGCGGCGCTGCCTGGGCTGCTGGCGAGTGATGACTGGCAGCGCGTTGTGCAGAATCATAGGACGACAAAGCACCAGCGACACGTTTCCTTGCCACATCAGCACAGACATGCGGAACTCTGATAGAATACACCAGCACAGACGCGCCAAACACTGATAGAATACACTAACACACACACACGCCACACTCTGATATAATACACCAGCACATACACGCCAAACTCTGATAGAATACACCAGCACACACACGCCGAACTCTGATAGAATACACCAGCACAGACATGCCAAACGCTGATAGAATACACCAGCACAGACACGTCAACCTCTGATAGAATACACCAGCACAGACACGCCAAACTCTGATAGAATACACCAGTACATACACGCCAAACTGTGATAGAAAACACCAGCACAGACACGCCGAACTCTGATAGAATACACTAGCACAGACACGCCAAACTCTGATAGAATACACCAGCACAGACACGCCGAACTCTGACAGAATACACCAGCACAGACACGCCAAACTCTGATAGAATACACCAACACTGACACCCAGAACTCTAACAGAATACACCAGCACAGACACGCCCAACTCTGATAGAATACACCAGCACACAAACGCCAAACTCTGATAGAATACACCAGCACAGACACGCCGAACTCTAACAGAATACACCAGCACAGACACGCTGAACTCTGATAGAATACACCAACACTGACACGCCGAACTCTAACAGAATACACCAACACACACACGCCAAACTCTGATAGAATACACAAGCACAGACACGCCGAACTCTGATAGAATACACTAGCACAGACACGCCAAACTCTGATAGAATACACCAGCACAGACACGCCGAACTCTGATAGAATACACCAGCACAGACACGCCGAACTCTGACAGAATACACCAGCACAGACACGCCAAACTCTGATAGAATACACCAACACTGACACGCCGAACTCTAACAGAATACACCAGCACAGATACGCCGAACTCTGATAGAATACACCAGCACACACACGCCAAACTCTGATAGAATACACCAGCACAGACACGCCGAACTCTAACAGAATACACCAGCACACACACGCCAAACTCTGATAGAATACACTAGCACAGACACGCCGAACTCTGATAGAATACACCAGCACACACACGCCAAACTCTGATAGAATACACCAGCACAGACACGCCAAACTCTGATAGAATACACCAGCACAGCCACGCCAAACTCTGATAGAATACACCAACCCAGACACGCCAAACTCTGATAGAATGCACCAGCACATACACGCCGAACTCTGATAGAATACACCAGCACAGACACGCCGAACTCTAACAGAATACACCAGCACAGACACGCCAAACTCTGATCAAATACACCAGCACAGCCACGCCAAACTCTGATAGAATACACGAATTGTACGTCCCTCTCTCTGTTTTAGAAATGGGTTAATGTAGTAGTGTCGGGGTCAAAATGATACCACCTCCCTCAACTGGCCGCCGCTCGGCAATCCGTGCCCCCCCCCCCCCCCCGCCCTCTCAATCCCTGGAGCATAGGAATTTGAGAAATGTGATGTTCGTGGTCGAGATGGGAGCTGCTGACATGGAAATAAAACTCCCGTGCAGACGCCACTATACGGGAGAACCTCCTCAGGATACCGGCCAGTGGCCGGTATCTCTATTCTGTGTAGGCTCAGACAAACACGTAGTCTCTGCCAGAGTCGCATCGACATGATGGGACCACCCATAGGGGCTTCCATCTACCTTGGCAATGCTCACCTGGGAGGAGGCTAAAGTGATTAGCATGTGAACCACGACCGACTCTGGCATGTTCACATGTTATGCAGAGAATCTGGTGCTGAGCAGGGGTCTCCAGCAGACAACCACGGCCTACCCTCTCCACCCCATAGAAGTGGCAGACAGACGCGATCTCTTTACGTGGGTGAAAGCGATCGTGAATGTTTCTCCGCAAGGGGTCGACCCAAGGATTGTACTGGGGTCCTCCCGGAAATGGGACCACTTGGCATCCAATATCATGGCAGTCTCAGCGCCCTATGTCACTGCTGTAGACGCCAGCACGAGCAGTATGATGAGAATCCTGGCTATATATGAAGAGTTAAACTGAACAGAGTGAACCCCTCGAGAAATATCTGTGCCATATCGAGCCCTGTTCCATCTGGTTCGATAGATATCTTCATGCCCACAGGGGCAGGGGCAGGGGCTAGCTGCTTCACTCTGCCGCCGGCTAAGAAACGTAGCTCTAGGACTATATGAGTTGTTTGCAGGCTAGTGAGTCTGACTCGCTGAAGCAGTTTAACAGCACCCTTGATTTTGGAGACATGTGACACCCCATCTACCCATAAGGTGCCCTCCTGGAGGTTAACAGCTTCTTCTGGTCCATCAAATGGACGACGCAGCAGGAGCTTTCTACCTGTAACCCCGATCCAGTGACCCACCCTCGTAAGGGAGACACCTTCACCTATGCAGGTGAGGAAGGATGATCCCCGATTGTAGAGCTTTCGAACTGTCCCATCCTTTTTCACAACAGTGGAGAGGGGAGTAACCTCTATGTCAATGACTGCGGGAGGCCTATATAGGGGCAGCCATGTTTGCCAGGCACCCCCAGGTCCAGCGCGGTACCACCCTTCATTCTTCTCATATATGAACTGCAGGTTTTTAGCCAGGGTCAATAGCAGGCCATCATGGGCCATCGGTGGGGCACCGCTCGAATAGGGTTTGACCAGATGAAAGCTGAGGTCGTTATTTAGGGTGTTGATGTCTGCCACCTCTGTATCCGAATGCTCAATCAACGGCTCGAGGATGTACTTCCTCTTCGGGAAATCATACCGAAACACGATCTTGTGGCCATCTATGTTGCGACCCAGGCACTCCTTCGACACATTCTTGAGGTCTGTGAGCAGCTCCATCCCATCACCACCAATGGGGTGGAGGGAGAATGCCTTTGAGCTTGCTTCGTACTGTAGGGCGAATGACTTGCCATCGCTCTCTTCCACCATCAACTGCGTACATATCTGCCAGGTCAGCAGGACCAGTCGAGTGAGCAAATATGGGTTCCATAGCACGCTATAGAAGGGGTTTAAACAGGAGATATAACCATGCCGATTGTCCGACTGCTGCTCTCCGGTGGTGAGAACGTAATCTCACCCTCTCTAGAGAGGAGATGGGTGGTACAGTACCGTGTAGAATGGGTCCTCTTCGCGGTGCCCCAGCGGGGCACAACATACATACACGCTGATGTGCTACATCAACCTCCGGGCAGTGCACACAGCAGCTCACTGGTAGAAGTCGGCCGGGACGTGATAAAGTATCTCCCAGGTGCCAACAGCAACCTATAGAAAGCTATCAGTCCTAGCTTGTTCACACCTGTAAATCACCTGTTTGACAGCCCTTCCATTAACATATATGCCAGCACGGATGGGATACCGGATGCCCATTTAGAGTTTACACTCTTATTACTCCTTGACCTGACGACAACATGATATCATACCAGGAATATCTTACCTTTGCCGAGATGATGGAAGAGGGTTGCCCCTTCATGACTCCTGCACAAAACGAACAGAGGCTCGCACTGCAACAAGGAGAGAGACTACAGCGGGAGAGCCAGTATCAACAGAACGCGAACATTACAAGGAGGCGAAGGAACAGTGAAGCTTTCAAATACTGGCAGGACCTCAGGACGCAGGAGTCTTGACAGACGGCGATGAGCCAGATGTTGTCACATACGATGATGAGCCAGATGTCTTCACAGATGAGGATGAGCCAGGTGTCTTCTCAGACGAGGATGAGCCAGAGGTCATACAGTGGGAAGAGGAGATGGCGCAGAAGTGTAAGACCAAGAAAGCCATCCAGCGGCGGACCTACTATTTTGGTGATAGGGTGAAGTTCCAGATGTCACGTCTCTAGAAAGCTACTGGCACCTGACATAGTGCTGGATGCCTACTGTCTAAGAGATGTCTGTCTCAACACCCGCAAGCTGGTAGGGTTCGCCGGGCTCTCCAAAATGAACCCGTCTATGACTCATCAGCAGATTCTGCAGGTGATGCCGGTTTAAGCCTCCAGATATACTATGGCAAAATCAGAGTGGCGGAAGCAACCAGAACTATACGCCTCCCTGACTGCTGACGAGGGCAGTACCATCCATGGCTGGCGACTCCAGCAGATAGATACCATCAGGAAGAATCTCGTCCGTGAGGCAGAAAAGTACAGCAGAATGCGCAGGCGATATAAGACAGCATACAACGTCTTCGCGCATACAACCACTGCTGCGGGTGTGATTGGAGCCAGTGCTGGTGTGGCAGCTGTGGCCACTATCGCTACAGTGGTGGGTGCCCTCGTCGCCATCACGCTGGGTGGCGTGACACTAGCCGCCACTGTCTTGGCCACGGGCTTGGGGGTGGGGCAGCAGCAGATCACAAGGAGGCTGGAGAAGCATGCTAAGCACGTGACACTGGCACATAGTATGCTACGGACTATTGACGAGTCTGTCAGCAAAGCTCTCGAGGATGGCCAGGTCACCGATGAAGAGTACCACCATATATTGAAGGTCCAAGCCCTGTACCGCATGGAGAAACCTAAAGTGTGACAGCAATACCTCAAAGGCTCCAGGGGGCGGGTTGATATGGAGGAGCTAAAAAACGAGATGTTACAGCGAGGTCACCTCGCCGGTCTATGGAGTCGAGACGACTACAAATAGTGTGCTGGCTGTACGGTAGCTTTAAGAAGTATAGATGGCCTTCCCACTGAACCTCACGACAGTCATCTGGAGCCAACCGCCCCTCCTGGGTACACCCTTGACTGGCCTGAGAGGTCTACTGGATGATATACCAGAGCTAAAACCGTTCTCCATCACAGTGGATGGATCGCCCTGAACCAGCTTCTCTGTCAACTCACGACCACTGACCAACAGCCCCATCACCATCAAGGATGCGAAGCAATCTCATACTTGAATGGCTGCCCCAAGCCTCTCATACTGGAATCAGCAGCTGAACTTTGCCGTGCGGTGTGCCACAGTAGGATGTGAAGTTCCACCCTGCTTCACTCCTATTCTGGTACTCCTGAAGCTATGCTCATCACCAGCTGTCTCAGATTCCACGTGTACTTCACGGTGCAACGAATCCCCCATGAGCTGGGTGCAAGCCTCCCTGATACAAACGACTTCGACCCACAGCTCAACAGTCATAGCGTCTCAACGGCCAGCAGAATGCAGAGTGAGTTCAGCACTCCCCCAGACTATCGGCGGCATGGTGGTGACAACAGTGGTCTAGGGGTTATGTATGGTGACCCGAGACATGACTACTCAGGATTCCCATATCGAACAACCCGATGAGTCGGAAGACAGCGATATTCTTGTTTAATCCAGACTCCGACCCTGGAGCACTGGTGCAAAATATGCACATCACTGGCTTGCGGCAGGACTATCCAGATGTGTGGAAGTACTTTGTCCCACACACCACCTCAGGCCTCACACCAGCAGGGATCGTTCGGATCAACCATTCCCTGGAAGCACTGTGCCACTGCCTCCTTACAGCACAGACCAATCTGCGTCATTCCATGGATGGTGTCAGCGGAGCAGAGGTCCAGGCCATGTTCATCAATCAGTCTCGTTGAGGCTATGATCATCGTGGCAGACCCCAGTAGTCGTATTGCTAAGTTCCAGCAGGGGTTGCAGAAGGCCTGTCGCAAACTTGCCTTTGCTATTTCACCACACCTACAGTTGATTCCGAGCAACATGATCGTGAACATCGAGGACCTCCAAGTCAGGGGCTATAACAACATGATACTCGAGGGGAGTTTCCCCGGTGTCCACTTCGGCTTCAACACTGCTATCAACGCACCTATGCGTAGTATGGGCCATACAGTCATTGCGACCCTGACACTGCAGCCAGTCGACACGACGCTTCCAATGGCAGCTCCGACCCCGACACTGCAGCCAGTCGACAGGACACCGCTTCCTGTGGTAGCTCTACGAGTGTTGTCAGGCCTAGCTATCATGGCGCTTGGGATCAGCCTACTCCGCCGCTAGAAAATCAGCTATAAGACTATCCTGACTCTCTGCAGTAGCAGTGGGGACCATGGTGAGACACTGAACCAGCTTGGCCTACCATACAGCCCCTATACACGCTGCCAACATGTACATGCAAGGGCTGGATGGTTCCACAGCGCATCCTTGTTCCAGCTTGTGGTATCGCAGAGCCTTGTTCAGCTCTGAGTCGGGTGAGGCCATGAGGTCTGCAACTGCTGGAACACATCTGACAGATACTCCCGATCCTTATCCAACTGACGAAGCTCACGTATCCACTGCGTTTTCTTGTGGGGATTCCAAGGATCATCTTTGGTATGTGCTGGAACCCTTCCCATCTTCATTGCTCGGGAGAGTCGCTTCTGCCACTCCTCGTCACGGACCTGTCCAATCATCTGGAGCAGGTCAGCTTTCTTGGCCTTAAAGTAGCCTCTAAGGCCAAATTGCTTGGCAATAGCACGAAGCTGTGCAACAGTAATCATGGTGTATGTCCCTGTGGATGCCTGTCTCTAAATGGGCGTTCAGACCCTATTATGTGTGGCGATCAGTACCTGTGGGTGATGTATATCCCTGTGGAGGCCTGTCTCTAAATGGGCGTTCAGACCCTAGTATGTGTGGCGATCAGTACCTGTGGATGGTGTATATCCCTGTGGATGCCTGTCTCTAAAGGGGCGTTTAGACCCTATTATGTGTGACGATCAGTACCTGTGGGTGGTGTATATCCCTGTGGATGCCTGTCTCTAAATGGGCGTTCAGACCCTATTATGGGTGGTGTATATCCCTGTGGATGCCTGTCTCTAAATGGGTGTTCAGACCCTATTATATGTGGCGATCAGTACCTGTGGGTGGTGTATATCCCTGTGGATGCCTGTCTATAAATGGGCGTTCAGAACCTATTTGGTGCTGGCGATCAGTACCTGTAGATGGTGTATATCCCTGTGGATGGCGTTCAGCCCCTGGTAGTAGTGTGATACTACCTCCCTCTCAACAACCTATGCCCCAGGGATTGAGAGGCCGGTGGGGGCCACGGATCGCCGAACGGCGGCCAGTTGAGGGAGGTGGTATCATTTTGACCCCGACACTACTACTTTAACTTTTTTTCCGAGTTGTACTGTAATAGTCTAATTTCTTGGGAAAGGTTTGTTAAATCTTAGGAAATATACAATTTTACAAACTAGGCCTACTGTTGACGACAAATCCAAACGTGGATGATTTGTTTTTTGCTGCTGACATTCAGGGCCAGTAAGATGCCACTCCCTGTTAGTTTTGATGGAATAGCGGGTTTCTTGCTATGGTAGCATATATGTTAATTACCAAGGAAACTGTTGCATGTTCCATATCTATTTAAAGCTTTGACTGTTTGTCAGGGAAGTACTATTTCATTATTAATGGTGGAATCCAGTTTTAGCTATGCCTTGCTCATCTTTAGCTACGACCCACCCACACTTCGCCCATATTTGGGTCGATAGATCCCTTCATTCTCTAACTATGAATTTCCAGAAAAGCATACAGTGAAGCTGTCAAATTAGTTTCAAAATGTTCACCAGCATGTTTATTAAATATTAAAGACATGCGATTCGTACAACAACGCTTAGTCCGTCATCAATTAAATGTTCGTGACGAACTTAGCTACATCATTCATGACGTAAATGAAGTCAGACTACACCTCACGTAGTCGATTATGATGGCAAAAGATTGATGTATAAACCGGAATGCTCTACTGTGTAGAATATCCAATATGAAATTCACATCAAGCCTGTGTATACGTCATCAATATATTACCAACGTTATTACATAATATGTCATGCCACGTGTCAAAATAAAACCTATTGAAAATCAATGTTGATTGTCTAATGCTTATAAATGTTTTAGTTTCACCTCTCATACACGCTGTTATTTCACATTAAGCATGTACCTTAATAACCACGAAGCGCGCACGGCGAAATAGCAACTAACCACGTTGTACTATAATGCAACTGTTAAACGAAGGTTTTTACGTGACGGTTGACCAGAATGCGACTCGGCTGACACCTGAGGTAGGAATTACATGAGATGGTGTGTGATCTACAAATGAATCAGTCTTGGAAGCCAGTTGAGTGCATCCACAAACAACCCTTGTTGGGAGGGGATTAATTTACCCGTACCAATTTTCGATGTACTTCCTGCTTCCGGTGGCAGCTGAGTAGAATTCCCGTCAACCATCAGGTTCGCTTAACCATTGAATTCTACTCAACTGCCACCCTGTCAGCGAGGAATTACATGAGATTTAAAAGTGGTGGATGCTCTCAACAATTTATACTGATAGTCCAACAAAGTCATTAAGCTTAACCAGATTTAGTATCAGTCTATGTGAACCATCCTTTTTCCCCTGACAAACACATTAGATAAAAATTCTGATTTCGAATAAAAAGTCTCTTCTATAATTCCTTGGCTTAAACATAATTTTATCTGTTTATGATGAGAAATTCAGAAGGCCTTGTTTAAAATAATGAATTGAAGTTGAGACAAAGTCTATTGAGCAGCCAGATACCATTTTTAGAATAAATTTATCTGATAAGTAATTTCTCTTTAATCGTACCTGCCTTAAAATTATGTGTCATTTCTGGTATATTTATGCTCTCCTCTGAAATTAGTTCATCTTTGGATAGGGATCCTTTTTTAGTTGTTTCCTTGAAGCTGAAACTCTGTCCTCGTTCTAAAAAAGTATGTCATGTTTTGATCATCCCATTGTTTCTATGGTACAGATGTGCCCTATAATTGCCACGAGTATAATGTTTATAGGGCCACCCTGTAGACGTGCTGGTCAATCTATTTTCCATTCTGTTTGTCTCACTGATATCATTGGCACGAGTCATTAATTCATCACCATACAGCCACGTGTTGTTTATGACATCGCTGTTACACAATTCCTTAGTCAGGTTAAGGTCATGTTTATGTGCCTCTTTCCTCACAGTATCCAGTTCCTGATTGGCATTGCTCATTAGAGATGCACTATCAACTAACCCAGTTCACATAGCTGACATCTTATTCGGGGGCAAACTTTCAGATGCCCTGGTAGCTTTTACAAGCCAATCTGAGCACATAATAACAGCGATCATAGATGCAATGAGTGACTTCTGAAAATTTTGCATTTTGCTGTCTTTGGCCCGAGTTACAGGTGATAACCTATGCCAAATTTCAGGGTTAACTCTAATGAAAAGTAATGAATCACAGTTTCCTCGGCGTGTATAATTTGTAACTTTATCTATGAGTTTTTCTTCTTGCAGCTTTGCATTGTTTAGGTTAGTCACAATTCTAGAGAGTTGAACATTCAATATTAGCTGACAGCATTTTTGCTGAATCATAAAATCTTTCTAACTTTCTTAAACTATTTATACATGAACAATCTTCCGACTGCAGTATGTCATTGTTATCAGAAACATACTCGCTATCATTGTCATAGTCATTGTGATAAACACTCTCACAACACATTTTCACTTTCTCAGCCAATGTCTGATCTATAGATTCCATTCTTAGGAAAATCTGACTGGTTCGCAACATCAGTGTTAGAGGACTTACTTCCGTATGTTCTGCCTGATGTTCTCTCCATACGTACAATCTGCTGGGGGTGGCGGTGTGGGATACTGATTGTGTTGCCCCTTCCCCCATATCACCAGACAATAAAGTATCAATGAAACGGTGACTAACTTCACATTACCAGGCATAAAGCCATGAACGGTGGTAGTATCCTCTGACCTAATCTCTATGCCATCAGGCTACATACATTCAATAAGTCCTCATCCAGAGAATCCAAAAGTAACAACTTCCCTTTTGTGATGATATAGTATAACTTGTTCTATTCACAAACGTCATTCATTATCTAACATTTGTTAAATCACTACAACAATATCTAGACAGTAAATTCGTTAATAATACGTTCCTATTAAACATAACACTACGTTCTGGCTATATACAGCTCAATGCACAGAGCTGATAACACAGACTGCACTCAGTGAAAACTCAACACACACATGCATTTGGAGACCGCACACCATCTCATGGAATTCCTTGTTGACAGGGTGGCAGTTGAGTAGAATTTCGTTAAATGTGGATAGCCCTATGCGATAATGTCATTCCCTTGATAGACGAATATAACATTTGAAGGACTGGAATATGTTCTTAGGCTATGCAGGTATCATGTATGGATAATCCATGACAATAATCAGTGCTATTCGTTACTCAATAGAGAATTCTGTATTTGTGTGCTTGTGATGGGTCAGGTGTGTACCCACAAGAAACTACAAAGCACCTGTTGAACTGTACACATTCCAAGCGAGCTGTGAATACACGCATCACTACTATATACTTCTTCACATCCTCTGAATTCATTTTTGAAGAAAACATTATGAAACCGCCACACCGTAGAGAACCATGTATTGTTGCTTGCTCAGTAATGGAAGTATCATTTTCTAGCTATGCCCCGCCCATTTGGAGCTAAGCTCTGCCGACTTTTTTGCATGTGAATCGGTTTGAAACTTTGTAACGTGAATTTCCAAAATCAAACTTTGAAGGTAACTGTACAAGTAAGCTGTTGGCTATTTTGAAACTACGTTAACTAGGAGCTTAGTAGTATAGCCGGGATTAGAAATATACCACCTCCTTCCTGTAGCCGCCGATCCGCGACCCACGGCTCCCACCGCCCTCTCAGTTCCTGAGGCATAGGAATTTGGGACAGGGGCCACACAAGTACATACCATACCTCATGTCTCTAAATGGGGAAGAAGGTCCGAACACCCATTTAGAGACACATCCTCAGTGGTATACCGATCACCTGTGATCAACCACACATTACATGGTGCGAACGCCCATTTAGAGACACACATTCTACATAGTATACCGATCACACATTACAGGTCTAATCACCCAGAGACGAATCTGATCAACATGAGTCACCCCGAAGAACTATTGAGTTACAGCCACCCCATAGAACGATGGAGTTACATGCATGGTGTAGGCTGTGCAGCATGGTGGGAAAAGGTGGCAAGATCATTACATGACCTGGGAGACTATGCAAATAGATCGCTTGAGTCCTGGAGTGCTTCTCCTGACCTAATAATCCCAACTGTAGTAGACGAGTTACTCGCCCGAAATCCACCAGCAATACAGGAGTTAAGAAGCTATCCACTGACAGAAATGGCATTAACGCAATTATGAAAGTATTTAGATCATCTGCAATGATCTAGATGCTGCCACGGTTAAATAAATCATTTGTCCTCCAGCAGCACCTACGGAACGTCACTTTGAAGAAGCAAATGGCATCGCTGCTGCCATCTGCGGGAACAATCGTAGCGTTTGATGAAAATCGAGAGATCATCACTTACATTGACACCAGTCGCGACGTATACCACCTTGATAAACCTTAGACTGTGATACACACAGTTGATGATATCATTGTCATTACTGAACACCAGCCTGAAAATCCAGGTGCATTCTGGTCTAATCTCTCCCGGTTCCATCGAGCCCAAATTTTTACCATCTCTAGTTGGATATCATACACGGAACGCTGAGACGACGACATTCTGATGTTCCTTGGAACTGCTTATGCTTTGCGTGCAGCAACAGCTATATTATTGATGCAGCGCTATTGAGCGGCTTGCGGCAGCATCCTATCCTCTCCAGAGCGAGGCTGCTCAGACAGACACGTAGTCACGACAAGTGTCACATCGGCATGAGGGTATTACCCACAGGCCCTTCTAGCTACAAATCTCATTCAACAGAATGCTAAAGTGCCTACCATCTGTACCATGGCAGACTCTGACATGTTCACATGTAACACAGAGGATCTGGGGCCGCCTCAGCTGCAGACAACCACGTCCAGACCTTTCTACACCATAGAAGTGGCAGGCAGACTCAATTTTCTCACGTGGGTGAAATCGGTCGCAGATGTTTTTCCGCAGGTGGTCACGGAATGGATTGTACTGAGGTTCATCTTGGAAGTAGGCCCACTTGGTATCTAATATCATGGCTATCTGCCTGGCAACCACCGCATGCGAGGCAACTACCAAAGGTATGAGCAGTAGTACAACCAACATCCTATATATGGAGGGTTAAACTAAACAGGGTGAACCCTTCGAGAAATATCTGTGTCAGATTGAGCCCAGTTCCGGCCTCGATGCCATCTTCATCCCATCTGGGGCAGGTCTTAGCTGCTTCACTTTATCACCAGCTAGAAGCCATAGCTCTAGCACAATGGGTGTTGTTTGCGGACATGTGAGCCCGACACGCTCAAGCAGCTTCACTGAGCCCCTCTTCTTCGAAGAGTGCGGCACAACCTCTATCCACAGGATGCCATCCTGAATATTGATGGCTTCTTCTGGTCCATTAAAGGGGCGATGCAGCAGGAGCTTTCCTCATGTGATCCCAATCCCATGACCCACTGCAACTAGGGTTGTTCCCTGTCCTATATAGGTCAGGAAAGATGTCCCCCCGATTATAAAGCTTCCGGCCCGTGCCATCCTTCTTCAAAACTGTGGAGAGTGGGGTGACCTCCAGGTCAATAACCGCTTGAGGTCTATATAGTGGCACCCATGTTCGCCAGTTACCACCAGGTCCAACGGGATACCACACCGCATTCGTTTCGAAGACTACCTGCAGCCGTTTCACCAGGGTCAACACCACACCATCATGTGACATCGGTGGGGCATGCTTCACAGTCAGCTCCAAGACATAAAAGCTGAGGTCAGGCTCCACAACCTCAACCTACTCTAGTGCCTGTTCTATTAGGTGGTGGAGGATGAATTTCTTCTTCAGGAAGTCATAGCGGAACACTATTTTGTCCCCATCCCTCTCTCAACCTAGACTTTCCTTCGAGACATCCTTTAGGGCAGTGAGCAGCTCTACACCATCTCCACCGACGGGATGGATGGAGACTGTCTTGGAGTCTGCTACATACTGGAGGACGAGCGATTTGCCATCACTTTCCTTAACCTTGGCAGCATCAACGTTGTACACGTCCACGAGATTGGCCAGACCGGTCGAGTGAGAAAATATAGGCTCCATTGTATATAGGGGGTTTAAACGGAGTATATAGAATGGATTCGCTTCAAGGTAGCTCAGCGTTCCACCACATACATACATGTCGATTTGTTATATCCACCACTGGGCAGTACCTACCAAAGCTCACTGGCTGGAGTCGGGTTAGACGAGATCGAATATCTGCCAGGAGCCACCAGCAAACTGTGGAAAGTGATCAGCCCCAACATGTTCACTCATGCGAATCACCTGTTTGACAGCCCCACCATTAGTCTATATGCCAGCATGGATGGGTTGTCTGATGCCCAATTAGAGTTTACGTTGCTACTGCTTATTGACCTATCAACATGATATCATAGCAGACAGATCTGTAATTTGCTGAGTTGTTGAAAAATGAGATATAGGAGCCACACACCTCCGAGACGGTAGATATAGCAGTACAGGAAATGCTTTGTCAACAAGAAAGCGAGCGACTGCAGCAGGTGAGTGACCCTTGTCACTACTGTCCTGGTCACGGGCTTGGCAGTTGGACAGCGGCAGATCACCAGATGGCTGGAGAAGCACGCTACGTATGTAACACTATAGCAGAGTCCCCTACAGGCTATCGACGAGTCTGTCAGTAAAGCTCTCGAGGATGGGCAGGTCAGTGATGAAAAGTACCATCACGTGCTGAAGCTCCAAACCCTGTACCACACAGAGAATCATCCCAAAGTGCGTCAGCAATACCTCAAAGGCTCCAGTGGCCGGGTGGACATGGAGGAGTTAAAAAACGAGATACTGCGGAGGGCCGCATTGAAGATCTTTACGGTGGCAAATAGTATGTTGCGGCTGCAGCTGGAATAGCAGTTTTAAGAAGACTACTATAGATGACGAACCTCACGACAATCGACCAGAGCCAATTGCCCCTCCTGGGTACACACTGGACTGGCCATCTACATAGTCTACTGGACGATATTCCAGATCTAACCCTGATCTCCATTACGGCCAATGGGCGGTGCCGCATCAGCTTTTCCATCAATCCACAACCGCTGACCAACGTCGCAATCACCATCAAGGATGCGAAGAAAGCTCATACATAGATGGAAGGCTCGAATCTCTCATTCTGGAACCACAAGCCGAGCTTCGCTGTGTGGTGTGTCATGACAGGATGCAGCATAGGTGCAGGTTTGCTGCGCTCCTATTCTGGTACCCCCGAAGCTGTCCTCATTGCCAGCTGTCTCAGATTCCATGTGTACTACATGGTGAGATGAATCATCCATGAGCTGTGCGCAAGCCTGCCTGATATGAATGATTTCGATCCACAGCCCGTGGGTGTGGGCATCGGCACGACGAGCTACAGCCTCTCAGCAGCCAACAGACTACAATGAGAGTTCATCACCCACTCAGACTATCGGTGGCATGGTGGTGACAACAGCAGTCTAAGGGTTATGTACGGTGGGTGACCCGAGACATAGAGGAGTTAATACTAGTGCTAACCCTTCCCCTACCAAACACCTCAAAGAATCTGTCATCAGAAGATGTTCTCATTCGATCCAGCCTCAGCCCAAAGCGAGAGTCAGAATATGCACATCACCGGAAACAAGCAAGACCGCCCAGATGCCTGGAAATACTTTGTCCCACACACAACCTCAGGGCTTACACCAACGGGGATCATTTGAATCAACCAGTCCTTCGAAGCATTATGTTATTGTCTCTGGACAACCCAGACCAAGCTGCGCCACTCTATGGATGGGGTGGGCGGAAAAGAGGTACAGGCCATGCTCAGCAGGCTCATCGAGGACATGATCATTGTTGCAGATCCTAGCAGCTGCATTGCCAAGTTTCAACAAACCTTACAGAAGGTCCGCCACCAGCTGGACTTTGCCATATCTCCACACCTGCGGCTTATTCTGAGCAACATGATCGCGAATGTTGAGGACCTGGTGGTTATAACACCATGATAGTCGAGGATAGTCCCCGGAGGTTTAGCACTGACATCAATGCAGCTGCGCATGTCGTCCAGACACCCATGACACCTAGTTCCCATGAGCCTCACACGCCAATGCTACCATCGTTCTGACTGTCGTTCCGACACACAGAGTGCTCGATGACAAACGGCAACCCATGCTGACATCCACCATCCCACCCAGCAGTGCTAGCAGGACGATAGCCCTACGAGTGGTGTCAGGTCTGGCTATTGCTGTGCTCATCACCAGTCTTTTACACCACTAGTAGATCCTGCTCATAGAGCAATAGATCATCCTGACACTTCAGTGTGGGAGTCGTGGCAAATGAGATTACCTGAACTAGCTTGACGTGCCAGACAGCCCCCAAACATGCTGTCAGCATACACACCCAAGGACTGTATGGTTCGGTGGTACAGCCTTTTTCCAGCTTGTAGTAGCGCAGAGTCTTATTCAACTCAGAGTCGGGGGATGCCATGGATGCCTGCAGCTGCTGGAACACGTCCAACAGATACTCCTGATCCTTGTAGAATCCTTTAGTACGCCGGAGATGCTGTACGCTACTGCCTCCCATAATGAGGTATTCGACGATGCAGATCTGCCCCTTACCAAATCCTAGGTAGAGTTTCATGGCTGTCAGCTCCTCTGTTACCTCAGGGTTAGAGAGCCGTGCGAGCTAATCTCGTGACTTCTTCTTGTAGGCCTTCAATTCGGTGTGGAAGACGTCATAGTACTTAGTGCATAGGTCCATGATTTAAGCTGCTTTACATAGTGCTATGGATATTCCCAGGTACCAATCCAATCAGCTAACAGATGCGGACTTGTTAGAGCTGCTTAGCGCTCTCGAGGTAGAACGTACATGTTTAAATGCATTGTATAATCAGAGCTTAAACAATGACGTCAATGGTGCAGATTATAAAGCAACTCCATGAGAGCCAGGCGAGTCTCCATAAGATGGAGAAGCTGCTCAAAAGCAAGACCAAGAAGCTACTAACACAGGCTAAGAACCTGGCCATTCATGTCGCCAGTAATGTGGCCGCGAATGTGGCCGTGGTGAAGATGATAGGTGGTAATGAGGTTATTCCTGCCGCTGGAGCCACTGCCTCGCTACAGTGGCGAGCACGGCTGTCGACCACTGTCTAGGAAAACACATCCCATCCCAAAGATCGTCATCGGTTGCGCCTCCTATACTGCTGCCACCATGATTATGGGCGAATGCATTCCTCTAATAGAAGCCGCAATTCTAGAGCTAGCGACAAGTGCTATGGCCGAGATCATCGTGGCCTACTTCTAGCTTTAAGATGCTATACATAGCACTATAGACCATGGAAGCCTGGCAGGTCCAGGACACAAGTCGCCTACGAGGCATGGTGTGCTGTTCCAGAGTCGGTAGTGCATGCTCGATGGCACGGACTGAGGATTTCCAATGCCCAGAAATTGTGGTTAGCCCACAAGGCATGCCCCTGCAGGGAGGGTCAGTATCCTGAGCACTGCTACTTATTTCCTTGGCCCACCGCGTGGTCCTCCTACGCCCATCTGTTTGAAGTTCCCGCTGGATACCACTTGGTATAAGCCACTATATATACCCCCAACAATGTCTCTATCACTTACAGACCTAGAAAGCCAGGCGATTGGGGAGTTGGCCCACTTAGGTGAGGCACGCCTCGGCTCAGAGGACACTGTTGCACCCATCTCCTTCATGGACTTCGATCAAAATGGTAAACCACAGGAAATCCATGGTACTGTACCGGTCAGAGACCTCATCGGAAATGTACAATCCATAAGAGCCTCGGCCCTTAACATTGCCACCGCTGCATACAAAGGCATGACACTCGAGGACAAGCTAATTGTCAAAGGTGCCCTTGGGACGAGTGATGAAGGAGCCATCAAGCTGTTGGCTGAATCACAGGCACTTAAGCTCATTCAGAATCTGTTCAAGAGCAGAAGCTCCTTCCAACTGGATGGAAATAATCTAAAGCTTGGTAGGATCACGGTCAGTGATGTTAGCGTTGATGGTGAAAAAGGGACTGCCTCTAAACTCCAACTCTCCGAGGTGAAGAGGTCAGCGTTCTTCGGCTTGCCATTTAAGACCTCTTAAATAGACATGACCTCACGTGCTTGCCTCATACGGATACTCGATGTTCTGGACACTGCTACTGACACAGGCCCTCTGCATTACCTTCTCAGCTGTTGTTGGGATTTCATGCTCAACACCTCCATCACATCATTTGTCTCCGCCGGCAGTACAACGATGCTGGTCCTGCAGGCAATAGAGCTCATACAGGAAGTGCTTCCATTTAAACTACCAGATATAGATGAGGCTACAGCCAAACGGGTGCTGGCCATCCTTCATGCACACGTGCAACATGTCAGTACCATACAGCAGTAGATCGGCCAATGGCGGGCAGTTGGTATTGATCATCGCCTCCTCGGGACACGGAAAAAACATTTTACTGTGTGACTTGCTGGCAGAACATCTGCATAAGCGCTACATACTCTGGGTATCTGACTCTGCCACTGACGCTGTCGACGACAGCGACCAGTGGTATAAGGGCCCAATAGCCAAAACGTGGAACCTACAGGCATTGATGGAGAAGCTGCTAGCAGCTCGACTGATCGACCCACTTGTTTTAGTCAGTGATGCCCCTGCAATGGACCAGAAGACAGTCACCCATCTCAGCGACATCACCAGGCACATCCGCCACACCAAGATCAATGTCTTCATCTTCATTCAGAAGTACACCCAGGAGATCTCGCCAGATATCCGCCACAATGCTCGGTTGCTGGACTTCAGCTCCAAGTGTGCGCACTCCCTGCTGGAGACCATATATGAGAGTGACCCTCAATGAGACCAAACGGGACTTTGTCGCAGGAGTACAGAGGGTAGCTAAATGGTACCAATTCATCTTCAGCAACAAGGAGACCGATGAGTTGTCCCACTTCAAGCCTTCTCTGGAGAAAGCAGAAAACTTCAGCTACAAACTGGATCCTGCCAGGAAGCTAAAGCGGAAGCGTTAGCCCAGGAAGTTGAGCCGTGACAGTGGTAGCGGCGGAACGCTTTTTTCAGGGTCGAGGAACTTCGTCAGAAGCTTGAGAAACTTCTTCAGAAGCTTGAGGAATTTCTTCAGAAGCTTGAGTAACTTCGTCAGGAGCTTGAATATGTTTCTGAAACTCTATCCACTGAGGATCAGATGCCATAACTCTCTTCTTCTGAAACTTCTCGTGGAAGACCCACTTCATCCATGCCCTCTTAGCATCTGACTTGAGAGTACGTTTGATGAGGTAGTCCTAGTAGTTCTCGGTGGAGAACTTTAGAAATGCCTCCATATTACTCTCTAACTGCTTCCTACCTCTTTCATTGAAGATGTGCTCAATGGCCTCCTTGTGGCTGGCGGCCAACCACTCCTCTCTACCTTCGGTGTGACCAGTGGCATGCCCAGCCTCATGGCCCACAGTCACAGCTGTACTAATCTCCGCTCGGAAGTAATCTGTATATCATCCAACATCTGGTGTTCATCATCAGTGTGGAGATGTAATACGCTAGCCCACTTCCCGACCGTTAGTAGAGCTTTGGGATCAACCCTAGCCTTCTGGAGAGCTAGAATTACAGGAATCTTAGTGGGTGTCCTGGGGAGATCTAGTGAGCTGCCCTGGGCGCTGTCAAGCTTCCGGTAGAGTATCCGAGCCAGGAGTTCCTATGTACTGTGGGCCGGCGTGGTCTCATCTATGGCAGTCAGTATCTCCACATCAGATGGAAGTGAGACCTTGGCTCGTGTGTGGATAGTGTTGATGTCACGAATTAGTTGCCAGACCCTGTCGCTCTTTGGGAGTAGGGTGGAGGTGGTATGACCACCATCTGGTTTCTTCTTGGAGGGCTTCTGCCGATCGAAGACGAGCTCGTGAAGTAATGCTTTATACATCGCCCGTTTAAAACCTGTATATGCAGACGTTTAAACAATGCAGCACTATGTACAGCATCCACATGGGGCAGTTGAACCTATGGCCTCGCACCACACTGATCCTCGAAAGGACCACCTGACAGTCAATTGACCTAGTATACATGATGCAAACCCTCTATCCACTGCGGGGAATTTCATTGACTTCGCCATCTCAGCACAGATCCATGAGATTAGGAGCATGATGTTCAAGATGCGAAGAAGGTAGAGCTCCCGCAGGTGGTGAGAAGGTGGAAGATTATGCAGAGCAACAACACCTTGGACACCACCTTAGTGAGCGATGAGTACTGGGGTCCTGGCTCCACTGGCTCGTGGACCTTCCTATTATGCGAATGGGAAAGGGTACTATGCCACCGGATGTAATGAAGGCTTCACAGAATTCGACTTACAACCAGACATAGAAATACTTTTTGCAGTGCCACTCTTCTCCCTCCTCGAGAACATACATGTGAACCCGACCTTGATGCAGGACAAGCTGTTCCTCCAGGTGTACACCAAACATCTTACTCATGTAACGACGACCTCTCCACAACTTCAGGTCTGGCATGATGAGAACGACTAGGAACTAAAACGTGCGACCGCTAAACAACGAATCCTACATGTTGAGTGAGAGCACCAACAGGTCCAGGCCACGGCTAACCAATGTCTAGAGTTGATATTGCAACGAGGACCCTCTGACTGCGCAGCTGTAGCAGTCTTGGTTCAGAAAGGAGGGGTGGTCAAGGAGGTGGGGGAGCTAGATGACTTCAAACTTGTTGTGGCTGAGACCAACGTTCTCGGTGAGGTGCACGGTCTAGCTGATTGCTGTCTCTATCGACAGAAAATGAAGTCATATGCCATACTCCGCCTGACCAGTGGTCACGAGGATCTCGAGTCGGCGATCGATGGTCAGTGCCACCCCGGATGAAGGGACATCCCACCGAACCATGGCAACCAGCTCAGCTTTAATGTTGGGAACCTGCTCAAAGAGTGAGGGTGCACTCGCTCGGTCAGAGTAGCGGTGCTGTACTTTGGATATAGCAAGGTTTGCTTCTCACAAAATGGAGGTATTCAGCTTTAACGCGTGTAGAGCATAACTCCAGCATCTGTCCCAGCTATCTCATCTCCTACTACTACTTATGGTCAGTGAAGCTGAGACCCCAGTTCGCCAATGCAAACACACCTGCATTTAAGATTGCGGATGCCATGTCTATATATAGTGAGTTTAAAGCAACTCCCGAGCGAGTCCAGAGGACAGATGATATACGAACTGGAAGCTTTCGAGGATCCAGTTGAGGACTACAATGAGGACAACTATGATGAAGATGGAGACAATGATGAGGATGCCTATGATGAGGACACCTATGACGAGGACTATGATCGTGCTGATGTAGAGCCAGAATCTCGCTGACTAATCCACTGAGCCAAAGTAATTTATCGTACATACGTGAACAGCTCTCTTGGCTCACTGGCGGCAGTTGGGGCTCTGATCACTCTGTTCATGATGAAGGCTGGTGAGATTGTCCGCAAAATTGCCAACAATGCTCTCCATGGAGTTGAGAAGATTTCTGAGGCTATTCCAGCCATTGCCTCTGGGGTAGGTACATTCTTTGGTGTTGCCAGTCCGTGGCTCCCATATGTTGCCATAGCCCTGGCAGCCATCTGTGCTGCTGAACATTTAAGACGTGGTATATAGGATGGCTTCTCTGCATGACCTCGTCAAGACCCTTAACTGGCAAGCCTTTGTCAATAAGCTTCCTTTTCTTTAGTGTGCTAGTGCTGCACAGATCATATCGCAGTGTTCACAGGTATTCGAAGAGGTGCTCATCGATGGTCAGATGAGCGATGCTCATCTGTTTGTCTGTCTAGAGTTTACCCACGCTGTACAGGAGAGGACAGGAGTCGACGTCAGCGATGAAATCCTCCGTCCTGACAGCCTCTCTTGAGACCCTATACTACCAACCTGGTGGATATTATCATGAGCCTCACCAGCTGCTCGAGGCTGCACGTCGCAAGGGTCACAGATTCACCTTGGAAATGGTTAGCCAGTGGATTACCAGCCAGGCGATGTGGCAGATCTACAGACCTCGTCCATGGCACATTCGGTATGCACACTTTGATGAACCTGTCCTGACCAGAGTCCATCAGGCTGATGTGCTGTTCCTTCCGCATGATCGGGTCTGTTCCAGAGGAACATGCAAGACCTACAAGAACACCCTCACTATCATCAATGTCGCCAGCAGATACAAGGTGGCAGTGCCCCTCACAGATAAATCCGTGGGTAAGACAGCTGTCGAGTTCCAGAGTATCTATGAGGACCCACAAAATCCCCTCCAGTGGCCAGAGTTGCTGCAAGTGGATGAGGGTAAGGAGTTTAGAGGTGAGACTGCGTCCCTCATGCACAAACCTCGGGTCGTGATTAGGTGAGGCGAGGTGGGACATCACCATGCCCAGGCTATCATCAAGCGGTGGAAACAGACACTGGCAGAGAGGCTGTTCCCACACCAGTATGCTCAGGAGATGCCTGTCCCAGCGTGCGGTCATTCTAAAGTATGGGTCATAGGCTTACCAGTTGTGGTGGAGAGATCCAATGCTGAGGTCACTCGCTTGATAGGGCAGCGTCCCATGGTAGCCATTCGTCGCTCACATGTTGCTAGCTCTGGAGGAGCTGACAAGGGAGAGTTGTGCCTTTCGTCCGATGCTCTGGTTCGGTACCTGTATGAGCCTGGTGAGTTGGAGGGCAGACGTAGGCGGACGACTGACCCCAACTGGTCATTATATGTCCACAGACAAGACAGGTATGTGGAGACGGCTGGGTAGACTATGCTGTACTACCTGGCAGGGTCGGAGAGCAGTCCTAGGTGGCTGTTTGTACGAGAGGAGCTCCAGCTTATCCCTACAGACACTGAGCTACCGCCACCCAGAGTGCTTACGTCAAGTAGTCATCATCCAGATCGTCAGTGCTGTCTTGCGCTTGTGCTGGTAGAACCATGGTAGGCTGTGTCACATGATACTCGATGGGCTCAGTGTGGACATCATCCGGTAGCACATGTCTCTTATCATAGTAGGCGGAGAGCCCACGTTTTTCCTGTTCATACGTCACCATACTCTGGTTGCGCATATGGAGGCTTCGATTGGCGGCCCTGTCCACTACACCATGGAGGGTGCTGTAGAACCTCTGCCAGGAGATGTCATTCTGCCGTTTAGACATTCCTTTGGCTGAGCATTTCGCTTGTCGTTCCGTTGTGCTGTCTATGCTGTCCATGTAATAGTACTTGGAGCAGAGAGCAATACCGTGAGTGCTTTCGAACTCGAGCTTGAACAGTTCCGGAGTCTGTCCAGACCATTTGTATCATGCCAACCAGACTCGTTTGCAGGCCTCATACTCTGTTAGCACCTCTGGGCATATCACCACATCAAGGCTGGAGCCTGCTATGGCGATATAGGTAGAATCAGTGTCCATCTGCAGGTACTCGAAGCTGTCATGAGGTACATAGCGGTCAAGGAAGTCATAGTTGAACTCCAGCATCCGCAGCTTCGTGAGCTCATATACTGCTATACCCACCTGGAAAGGGCGGCGAATCGTGATTTTAGCCTTACCACTTTGTAGCTCGTAGGAATCACCGATTTCCTCGAGATCCTCGAACCATGCACTGCGCATTGCTCTATCTACCGCGCGTTCATCCTTAGTGAAGCTCGTGTTGGTATGACGTTCTAGGGCCTCGATTAGCTTCCCATAGGCACTGTAGCCGAGGAGGTTGAAGAGATCTGCCAAGAGCACTTTGCTGTGGTCTACATCTCCTGAGCAGCGAGCCTCTGTAATGGCATTCACGAACCACTCAAATAGTTTCCGTGGGATGTAGTCCATGGTGTGGTAAACAGCAGTGATATCTAGACTGTGGGTGATATACCACTTGAGTGGTATGCATACAGAGGCCTCTTCTTGCCAGAGAGGGAACCGACCAGCTTGTGGGTGGTGGGGCGCTTCCGACCCGTTTTCTCAAGGTATGCGAGCACCTCAGGAGGTACTGCCTCTACCGGGATCTCACGGTTGTAGAAGAGAGGAGGCATCTCCTCGAACTTCGTCCACAGGGCCTTGGGCACCTCTATGTCCACCTCAGTGAACCAGAACCAGCAATCTGCTAGGAGATCCTCCTTAAAGCATTCTACGCCACCAACGTTTCGGCTGCCAGACCACTGCCATACAGTCTCTTTACCACACAGCATCTCTTGGGCCATTGTAGACAGGTACAGAGCATTCACATCATAACCCAGGAGACGCTGGCAGACACGTTCGCCTTGACGAATTCGGGTAAGACCAGACTAGGCTTCCTTTCCTGGGGCATAGTGGCTAACATCTGGCATGTGCTGAGCAGTTCTGCGAAGTAGATACTATAGTGACGCCGCCGGGAGGGAGACCGCATCTTTCAGGATGTCTATACCTCGTTCTGTGTAGAACTGTCACATCCACTCTGGGGCTTCAATGAATGGGCTGATGTCCAAGTTATTGTAGTATCGCAGCCAGTCATCAAATGTCCTCATACCTTGATCTCTGAAGGTCTGCTTACATTGCTTCCACTCTGACAGCTCAAGGAGGTAACCTCCCTTGTACTTAGACCACCATGCTGAGTAGTCTGGGAGACCTGGATAGTCGAGCTTCTCGGGTGTGTCAAACCATTCACAAGGCAACCAGCTTTTCTGCTGTATGCACCAATAGGCTTTGATCCATGCCTCGTAGGAGATCCCGGGACCGAGGTAGTTCAGCACATCTAGAAACCTTAGTTCGGGTGCGATGAGGAACATTTTCTGGTTAGCCTTTTTGGCGACTTTCACCATGCCTGCTGTCCCATGTGCTAGCACAGAACTAGTGAGCTCATCCACGAAGTACTTCTTGATGAGGTTCAGGTTGTACCGGCCAGAGTTGAACCAGAGCACAGGCACCTGGTCACACCACTCGTTGATAAGTCGCTGCTGTCGTTTTGATAACTTGTCCAAGTCTGCGGGTAGATACTGTGACCGAACCCTTGCACGGATCATGAAGGCTCATAGTTGGATCTCCTGCATGAACTCTGAGATCATCATTTTGGGGTTAGCATTGCAGAGGTGAGTTAGCTCTTTCGTGCTGCCATCTAAGGAGCAGCCGACTAACACCGAGATAGGTATGTGGGCACTCTCGATCGTGAGAGTGTGTAGTGTGGGCTTTGATCCCATCTAGAAGGGCCTCAAAGTCATAGACGATAAAGTGTGGTTATGGTACTGTCTGCACTGGTGCATGGACGCTTGGACATCATTTTATACAGCATTCCCACTGTCCCACAAGCGTGCGTCCAGATCCTCTCAGTTCTCGTCTCTTGCAACCGTCTCGCGGTATCTTTGTTCAGCATCCTCACCTCGCTGGTGTTGTGAACATCCATGCCAGTGACAGCCATGGAACTGGTATACTGTGTCGGTTGTCAGAGCATAGCCATCTACAGGAGCCCCTCGATCCAATGCTCACCACCGTGACCACACTTTGCGTGGTGTATGTGAATTCCTCAGTTTCTCGACTCATATTTAATCCAACGAGTAGTCGCTGAACTGGCCAGTTATGGTGGATAGAAGGCCTTCTCGTATGCTGCCTGCGGCGCCTCTACCTTCTCCATGGGGCACTCGATGGTTGTTTTCCACCTGTACAGTGGTCAGTGTGGCGATGGAGATGTCATGCTTGGGTGAACTGCTGTTGACAGTGCCCACAGATGAAAGTCTGGGCCAGCTTGGAGATGTCCTTAATGAAGAAGGTGTGGTCGTCGTATACTCTAATTGTCATGACACTCGGATAGTGAGCAAGTTTCCTGGCCAGATGCCAGATGCACTCTTCAGTAGGTTCGTAAACGCGAAGCCCTGTCTTCGCAAAAAACTCTACCTTGTCCAGCTGGTCTAGGGATGTCTTTGGTACGTCAGCCACAGGTCTGTTCAGACCGTAGAATTGTTTAACAAGGTCTCGCACAGGTGCTGTACTTCTATCAGCTCTCGCACCCTGGTGGACTGCTAAACATCTCCAGAGACACATGTTGTCCTTGTAGGTATCGGGTACCACCATTCCCTTCCTCCATCAGAGCCAGGCCGGGAGAGGGGCCTGTCCCTAGTAGAGACTGGTGGTCAATGACAACCTTGACATCAACGTTGATTGATCGGACGAGGGCCCACGTGCTGTTGGGTCGATCGATATTGTCTGGGTCGAGGTGGGCTTGCTCTCTGGCCTCAACCCAGGTCTGGGCTGCCTCTAGTGTGTTCATGCAGGGACTCCCTAGAGCATTCTGGTGGAAGAGCATTACCTACCATCCTCGATGTGGTGGATTCGATAGGTGTGTGTATACTGGAGGTAGAAGGTGTTCTGTACAGTTTGCAGCTTCTCCATGGTCCGATCTGTAATGTCTCCTTCTAGCCCTTTGAAGAATGACCAGTGTATAATTCGCTTTCTTTCTCCTCTGTCTCCCTCTCACCCAGGCACTGTTCGAGAATCTGCTTACCTTCTGGCCTCATACTCCAGCCTAATGGTTCAGCCCTCAGTCCCTTCATCAGCCGATCAACGATTCTCTCTAGAAGTGGTATGCGCTGTGCTTGAGCATGTGGACTGTTTGCCATCCGAGCTGCTACAGCCTTGGCTCGTAAGCATGTGGCCACCTTCTCATCTAGCTGACGCAGCTCACGGCGGCGCTGTGCTTTCTTATGATAGTTCTCTGGGTTGCCTCTGGTGAACGCCGGAAACCTCCCAGTCTTTTGTGCTTGGGAGAGTCGCTTTTGCAACTCCTGAGTATGGTCCTGTCCAATCATCTGAAGCAGGCCAGCTTTGTGGGCCTTAGAATAGCCTCTAAGGCCGAATTGCTTTGGCATCACTTGAAGCTGTGATACAGTAGTCATGATCGCGCAACTGTTGGAACAACAATAACAACTGAGGGTGTTTGTCTAAATGGGCGTTCAGATAATGTGAACGCACAAGTGCAAGCTTTATAACAACTGAGGGTGTTTGTCTAAATGGGATTTCGTGCTTGCTCGTGCAAGTGATTCGTGCAACGGTATACCCTGTAGAATGTGTTTGTCTAAATAGATGTTTGGACGTGTTCACACAAGCACATTGCGCAAGCACATTGCACAAGCACAGACTGTGTTTGTCTAAATGGACGTTCATGCAACACTTGTACAAGCACATCATGCAAGCACGTTGCACACGCACATCGTGCAAGCATATCACAGAAGCGCCTTTAGGTATTTGTCTAAATGGACGTTCATGCAACACTTGTACAAGCACATCATGCAAGCACGTCGCACACGCACATCGTGCAAGCATATCACAGAAGCGCCTTTAGGTATGTGTCTAAATGGACGTTCATGCAACACTTGTACAAGCACATCATGCAAGCACGTCGCACAAGCACATCGTGCAAGCATATCACAGAAGCGCCTTTAGGTATTTGTCTAAATGGACGTTCATGCAACACTTGTACAAGCACATCATGCAAGCACGTCGCACAAGCACATCGTGCAAGCATATCACAGAAGCGCCTTTAGGTATTTGTCTAAATGGACGTTCACGCAAGCACATTCACGCAAGCTCACACTATACCCCTGAATGTGTTTGTTTAAATGGATGTTCGCGCTTGCTCATGCAAGCACATTCACGCAAGCGCAGAATGTGTTTGTCTAAATGGACGTTCAGACCTTCCCATTTGGAGTCATGAGATATTGTCATTGCGCTTGCGCTGATGTAATTTCGTTTTTTCAATCGTTCCTGTCGGAACATGACGCAGGATGTATGTTATTAAACCGGATCGGCAGGTGGGGGTTCCTGTCCAGAATGCGTATGCCTCCGGAATTTAGAGGGTGGTGGGAGCCGCAGATCGTAGATTGGCGGCTACAGGAGGGAGGTGGTATGTTTCTAATCCCGGCTATACTATTAGCTTTTTCTTCCTATGATACCAAATGTTCACAGTCAAATTAGCGTCGAAATATTTTTCAGAATAATAAAATTGTTAATTCACCAAAGACGTACAATTTGTTCAATTTCGTGAAGGATTTTTTTATTTCCTTGTCGGAGCTACGTTATTATGATCGTAAAGTCAGCTAACACGTGCGGATTTGAGTATAACGTCAGATACTTGAATGACAGATCGGGGTTTTCTATTCAAACAGTATAACAAGCAGAAACTATTGAAATACATCACAGGAAAGTGAAAGAGCGACACAAGGAAATCCAAAACACCATTGCAAAAATAAAACAATACAAAGCCACAAAGATGGCATTGCGGTCAGATACTCAGATAATGCTAAGTTGGTTCAATGTTTGATTACAAGGGATAGATTGATATTCTCTTGACATTCATTAAACATGGTCCATACACGAACGTAACTATTTTATTCCCGGATTTGAGGGCTTTTTAAGGACTAAATTTCTAATATTTTCAAGAATACTAAAACTCAATTATACACTGTGGAGAGCTACCCCGGTGCCCATTCCCATATTTACGCGTTCCATGGTTTCATTTCCAAGAAATTCATTGAACATTAATATCTCTAAAGAACCATGATTGGTAAACAGCTGCCATATAGTTAGTCTGTGTCTGATGTTACCCTCAGCCGGCCATATGACAGATATTAGGATAGAATGGTGGTCCTAATCCGACCCGCCAGTCTATCAAAATAACTCATATGGACAAGACACAGGACTACTGTACATTGTAAACTGGTAAAACATTGTCTTACATTGTCTTTGCCTACAGTCTTTATTGCGGTTTGAGAATATCATATATTAAGTGCTTTTCAATGACTTACTGCCATTTTCAAGCACATTTAAAGGCAAATCTAAATTTCAAACATATTCTAATGGACCTTTCCATTTCTAGCTATGCCCCGCCCATCTCAATCTAAGCTCCGCCCACTCCACGTCCGTGTTGTGATTGATCGATCTCTGAACTCCATGACTATCAATTTCCAAAAAACTATACAGGTAAGTTATTGGATATTTTGGAACTAATTTGACTGGGCGCTATTGCTGCCTATGGCAGCAACATCGTGCAGTCAAATTTGTTTCAAAATATTCAACAGCATGTTTATTAAATAGTAGAGACATACAATTCGTACAACGTATCTGACTATTAAGCGTTAAGACGAACTATTTGGAATCGTTCATGACGCCATGATTATGATGTCAACATACACGTCACATAGTTAAATATGCCGTCATATGACGTCAGATGATAGATGGATACTCTGAAATGGTGAATTCAAATAGGTCTACTTTTCTAGCCGATGATCTCGCAAGGATATCGCATATCGTGGATATCAAAGATGATCCAGAGTATGCAGCCCTAGATATTTGGTTGGCAGGAAATCACTGCAAAAAGCTTTGGCCTGACTTTGGACTTAGTGAGTTCTCTACTACAGTTACCTAGTGATAACCCATTTGTGTCAAATGGACCACGTCAGTTTGTTTGCTGACCATGGGCATTGGCTAAGTGAATCAAACGTGGGATGGTTAACTATAGTTAGTTGGTACCGGATTCCCTATTGACTTACTTTCGTGGAATATTTGGAGCCGGGTACTAGTCTCTGTTAACTCTCCCAGTCGGCTGTTTGATTGGGGTTCGAAAATTGATATTTCGGTTCGCTTAAGCGTCAAAAAGTGACAACAGGCGATAATTTAAGAAGGTATTAGGCATTTGGGAACATTGATTTACCGTAGGACATCATAACTTCATCAAACTGACATAGGTTAGGGCAATATTTACGTTTATTTAACCACAATCGTCATTTTCTTTAGTTTCATGCTTTGTAGATAGGTATATGTGGGTGAACTCTGTTTTGGATTCTCAATTTTTAGTTTGCTTGCAGCTATTGGGAGAAGTTCGTCAAGGGGTTTCTTTTCCTCATCTATAAAGTTCGCATCGTCGGCATATTCCATCTCTAGCGGCATGCCCAGTATTGACACCTGTGGGGTCTTGTGGTGTCTTGTGGAGTTTTCCCACACGGATTTCAATGCAGCAGCCAGGTAACAGGTGAAGAGCACAGGGGATAAACCATCTCCCTGTGGGGAGCCGATTGATGTCTCAAACTCTGCAGACTTCACTGAATTGACTCGTACTCTCAGCTTGGTGTCTCTGCCAAAACAGAGTTCACCCACATATACCTATCTACAAAGCATGAAACTAAAGAAAATGACGATCCACTCCGTGGCGGCGAACCATGGAGGAAAAGTAAAATCCTGGGCTCACTGCTTCGCAGTACTGCTGACATTGCAGCACGATGCATCATGGGGAACATAGCTTTCCAGTCCTTCTGGAAGCTATGGATTCGTAGATCAAAGATGCCCTTGGTAAAAAGACTACGTTTATACAATGCAACCTGCGTATCCTTGATGTATAACTGTAACAGCTGGGCAGCTACAAAGGCAGCTCTAGACAAATTTGACGCCTGCCACCGCAAACACCTATACACCATCACTGGACACCGATGGCCAGAGAGCATAATTTCCAACGATGCACTGTACAAGATGTGTAATACGTCACCGCTGACTGTAAAAGTCGCGCAGCAAAGATGGGCCATGATTGGCCATGCGCTAATGATGCCAGAAGAGACACCAGCCCAGAGAGCCTTGGAATTCTCCCTACTCGGAGCCAGCAAATACAAAGCCAGTTGAGGACGTCATTGCATAAATCTGCTAAGCGTGCTACGAGGTGACCTCAAGAAAGCAGGATTAGGTACACTCAAGTCAAGAATGGACCTGAGGAAGCTAAGGATTTTGGCTGAGGACAAGACACAGTGGGCAAAAGCGAAGAAGGACTGATTGCAGCTGTAGGATGTTTCTACTACTACAGCCGCAGAATACAGTAATCATACATAAGCGAGGGGTATCCGCCATTTTAACATTACACACATTTTAAGCTAACCATTTGTGACTGAGCTCGGGTGGTTGGTCGACTATAGTTAACTAGCTAGATAACTATTTCAAGTTCATAGTGTCTATAAGTTAACTTTAGTTAGCTATGGCTAGCGAATCGACCTTGACACTTGTAACACATTCTCATGACACCATCGATCAGGACAAATTGATGGATCCAATCTATCACTCAGGTAATGACGTCATAATCAATTACGTCACATGTAGCCTGACATCACGATCAAAATGCATTTGAATGACGTCATGGTCATTGAATAGCCAGTCAAGTGTATGAGTTGTATGCCTTTACTATTTAATAAACAGCCTGTTGAATGTTGTGAAGCTAATATGACTGGGATATGTTGCTGTCATAGTATACTTGTATAGGTACCTTGACTTGGGGATTCTATAAATTCAGATCGATCCAAATACTGGCAAAGCATAGGCGGAGCTTAGCTAGAAATGGGCGGTCATAGCTAGAAATGGATCCCGCAATTACGTTTAGCCAGAATTATGACGTCACGCAGCGAAAGCAGTAGGCCTACATGACATGCCGCATTCTGATGAACTTACCCGAGGCCGTATTCACGAAGAGTGCCTAACTTATGCGCCTGTCTAACTGCCTGCAACTATTTAGAAGACCAGACTATGTCGTATTCACCAAGAGGCCGCCAAATGTTCATCTAATGTAGGTGAATAGAGACTTGGGAGTTTTGTTGGACATACACCATTTTACGCATTTCTTTTCTTCTTAGGTACCCTTCGTGAATACAAGTTTATTAGGAAGCACTATGGTAATCACCGCGTCTGTCCACCCGTCCGTCTGTCCGGCCGTCGGTCTGTCTGTCCGTCCACAAGATATCGTATACAGCATATCATACAGAATCGCTTAGAATAATTGAATGAAACTTGGTGCAATAAAAAAAATGTATATTTCAATACGAATTTGACTTAAAGTCGTTATTTTCTTAGGTATCGTTGACTTTCAGTGAACTCGCTGTCAAAATGCTGAGCAAATTAAGTTAGCATCAGCTTTCTGTTAAATTAGTTTCAAAATAATCAACGTACTATTTCTTACATCGCATAAAAGTATAAAAGTATATAAAGTTGTTTAAATGCTAAAAGGTGTAGGTTATAAAATTCTTAATATACTTTAAATAATTTCAAGTACATTTATATGATGTGAGAAACATTAAGCCGAATATTTAAAACTATTTTGAGGGCTGGGGTGGTAGGGATGAGGTGGGGGGGGGGGCAGTTTCCTGTCAAATTACTTTTTAAATTATTCAACAGTTTTCTAGCGTTTATTTTGAAATTTAGATTTCAGTGTATACTCCCACATAACCGTTTTTGGAAAACGCGATATCCTTTATCGGGCCTCCAACATTCTCATATACAGTGGCTTTGGATCCATTTTGAGGGGTGGGTAGGGTTGGGTTGGATGGGTGGTGTGTAGATTGTCGACTGAGTTCAAATTCAAATTCAAAGTTATTTATTTTGCGCTAGAATATTATAAATACAGACTGGGTCGTACCTCAAAAGGATATTCTATCATCAAGTGATCCCACTAGATGGCCTGGCCAGACGCATCATCGGATATTGACACGTCCAAGTACAGAGAGTTAATATATTATTAGAAAAAACATCTATTGTACACGATTACATTTATATAATTAACGGTAAACAAAGACACATCTGTTAATTATGATTATGTTTAAGTAATTAATGGCAATTCTTTTCTTTAGATGAAATTAGATGTATTATTATTACGGCTGTGAGGAGATCCGGGAGTATGAGGGGGGGGGGGGGGGGATGGTTAATGTGTCATTAAGAGTGGCATGGTAGTTTTATTGCCTGGAAAGAATGCATACAATACAAGGAGAGCACACATACATCGAGACATATGCTCATACATACATCGAGACATATGATACACACATACATCGAGACATATGGTACACACATACATCGAGACATATGGTACACACATACATCGAGACATATGGTACACACATACATCGAGACATATGGTACACACATACATCGAGACATATGGTACACACATACATCGAGACATATGGTACACACATATATCGAGACATATGGTACACACATACATCGAGACATATGGTACACACATACATCGAGACATATGGTACACACATACATCGAGACATATGGTACACACATACATCGAGACATATGGTACACACATACATCGAGACATATGGTACACACATACATCGAGACATATGGTACACACATACATCGAGACATATGGTACACACATACATCGAGACATATGGTACACACATACATCGAGACATATGGTACACACATACATCGAGACATATGGTACACACATACATCGAGACATATGGTACACACATACATCGAGACATATGGTACACACATACATCGAGACATATGATACACACATACATCGAGACATGGTACACACATACATCGAGACATATGATACACACATACATCGAGACATATGATACACACATACATCGAGACATATGGTACACACATACATCGAGACATATGATACACACATACATCGAGACATATGGTACACACATACATCGAGACATATGGTACACACATACATCGAGACATATGGTACACACATACATCGAGACATATGGTACACACATACATCGAGACATATGGTACACACATACATCGAGACATATGGTACACACATACATCGAGACATATGGTACACACATACATCGAGACATATGGTACACACATACATCGAGACATATGGTACACACATACATCGAGACATATGGTACACACATACATCGAGACATATGGTACACACATACATCGAGACATATGGTACACACATACATCGAGACATATGGTACACACATACATCGAGACATATGGTACACATACGCCGGAGTTCACTATTTGTTAAATCTATGCCAGTATCATCTCCTCCTCATCCTCTACCTCTCCTCCTTCTCCTCCTCCTCCTCCTTCCCATCCTCCTCCTCCTCACCCTCTTCCACCTCCTCCTCCTCCTCCTCCTTCCCATCCTCCTCCTCCTCACCCTCTTCCACCTCCTCCTCATCTTCCTCCTCCTCCTCTACATCCTCCTCCTCCTCCTCCTCCTCCTCCTCCTCCTCCTCCTCCTCTACCTCCTCTCCATCCTCCTCGTCCTTATGTTATTCATCCTCCTCTCCTCCTCCTCTCCTCCTCCTCCACCTCCTCCTCCTCCTCCTCCTCCTCTACATCCTCTTCCTCCTCCTCCTCTTCCTCCTCCTCCTCCTCATCCTCCTCCTCCTCCTCCTAATCATCACCCTCCTCCCCTGCTCCTCCCCTGCTCCTCCCCAGGGTCAGACTAAGGACGCAGGGGTCTCTGTGCAGTTTCTGAAAATCTGAATCGGGCCTTCGAAACTGCCAAGTGCAAAGTTGCCATGTCCAATGTCGGACTGGGCTCTGTTAACCTTTTGGAGAGTAAACGCTCTGCGATGCTGATGCCACGCTATCTCATGGCTGGATGCAAAAACGCTCTGCGATGCTGATGCCACGCTATCTCATGGCTGGATGCAAAAACGCTCTGCGATGCTGATGCCACGCTATCTCATGGCTGGATGCAAATACGCTCTGCGATGCTGATGCCACGCTATCTCATGGCTGGATGCAAAAACGGTCTGCGATGCTGAAGCCACGCTATCTTATGGCTGGGTCCAAAACGCTCTACGATGCTGATGCCACGCTATCACATGGCTGGATCCAAAAACGCTCTGCGATGCTGATGCCACGCTATCTCATGGCTGGGTCCAAAAACGCTCTACGATGCTGATGCCACGCTATCACATGGCTGGATGCAAAAACGCTCTACGATGCTGATGCCACGCTATCTCATGGCTGGGTCCATAAACGCTCTACGATGCTGATGCCACGCTATCACATGGCTGGATGCAAAAACGCTCTACGATGCTGATGCCACGCTATCACATGGCTGGGTCCAAAAACGCTCTACGATGCTGATGCCACGCTATCACATGGCTGGATGCAAAAACGCTCTACGATGCTGATGCCACGCTATCACATGGCTGGGTCCAAAAACGCTCTACGATGCTGATGCCACGCTATCACATGGCTGGGTCCAAAAACGCTCTACGATGCTGATGCCACGCTATCACATGGCTGGGTCCAAAAACGCTCTACGATGCTGATGCCACGCTATCACATGGCTGGATGCAAAAACGCTCTACGATGCTGATGCCACGCTATCTCATGGCTGGGTCCAAAAACGCTCTACGATGCTGATGCCACGCTATCACATGGCTGGATGCAAAAACGCTCTGCGATGCTGATGCCACGCTATCTCATGGCTGGATGCAAAAACGCTCTGCGATGCTGATGCCACGCTATCACATGGCTGGATGCAAAAACGCTCTGCGATGCTGATGCCAGGCTATCTCATGGCTGGATGCAAAAACGCTCTGCGATGCTGATGCCACGCTATCTCATGGCTGGATGCAAAAACGCTCTGCGATGCTGATGCCACGCCATCTCATGGCTGGATGCAAAAACGCTCTGCGATGCTGATGCCACGCTATCTCATGGCTGGATGCAAAAACGGTCTGCGATGCTGATGCCACGCTATCTCATGGCTGGGTCCAAAACGCTCTACGATGCTGATGCCACGCTATCACATGGCTGGATCCAAAAACGCTCTGCGATGCTGATGCCACGCTATCTCATGGCTGGGTCCAAAAACGCTCTACGGTGCTGATGCCACGCTATCACATGGCTGGATGCAAAAACGCTCTACGATGCTGAGGCCACGCTATCTCATGGCTGGATGCAAAAACGCTCTACGATGCTGATGCCACGCTATCTCATGGCTGGATGCAAAAACGCTCTACGATGCTGATGCCACGCTATCTCATGGCTGGATGCAAAAACGCTCTACGATGCTGATGCCACGCTATCTCATGGCTGGATGCAAAAACGCTCTACGATGCTGATGCCACGCTATCACATGGCTGGATGCAAAAACGCTCTACGATGCTGATGCCACGCTATCTCATGGCTGGATGCAAAAACGCTCTACGATGCTGATGCCACGCTATCTCATGGCTGGATGCAAAAACGCTCTACGATGCTGATGCCACGCTATCTCATGGCTGGATGCAAAAACGCTCTACGATGCTGATGCCACGCTATCTCATGGCTGGATGCAAAAACGCTCTACGATGCTGATGCCACGCTATCTCATGGCTGGATGCAAAAACGCTCTACGATGCTGATGCCACGCTATCACATGGCTGGATGCAAAAACGCTCTACGATGCTGATGCCACGCTATCTCATGGCTGGATGCAAAAACGCTCTACGATGCTGATGCCACGCTATCTCATGGCTGGATGCAAAAACGCTCTACGATGCTGATGCCACGCTATCTCATGGCTGGATGCAAAAACGCTCTACGATGCTGATGCCACGCTATCTCATGGCTGGATGCAAAAACGCTCTACGATGCTGATGCCACGCTATCTTATGCCTGGATCCAAAGCGATAAACAGCATCCTTATTTTCCTTCCTAGCATTTTCTTAAGATCTAAGTTATATATCAATTTAAAAGAAGTTGAATCTGAGTACAATTTTTATGCCCTGTGCTAATACCTTTGTTACTCTCCCTTAAATTCGGCCCTGCCCCTCCTTCAAAAGCTTTTTGCGCCGGCTCGGTTTTGTATAGTCGTATTAACCTTTCTATGGGTGACTTATGATCTCCACGCAATGCTCTGCAGCTCATGCGGTCATTGCTGTATCTTAGAATGAATCCCTTTTATATGAGAAATGGTGAGATGTCAGTTCGTCTGTTCCGAAGTGTTGGACTGAAGTGCG
>CM067367.1:123987225-123999725 GCA_034401795.1 Chaetoderma sp. LZ-2023a
CAAAAAACTGAAATTGGACGTATGGAGGCAGTCAGGCAGACAGGTAGGCAGGCAGGTAGGCAGACAGGCAGTCATACAGTCAGTCAGGCAGTCAGCCAGCCAGCCAGCCAGCCAGCCAGCCAGCCAGCCAGCCAGCCAGCCAGCCAGCCAGCCAGCCAGCCAGCCAGCCAGCCAGCCAGCCAGATAGACAGACAGACAAACACACAGACAGGCAGCCAGCCAGCCAGGCAGGCAGCAAGCCAGGCAGGCAGCCAGACAGACATACAGACATCATGACAGGCAGACAGACAGACATACAGACAGGCAGCATGACAGCATGACAGCATGACAGACAGACAGACAGACAGACAGACAGACAGACAGACAGACAGACGGACGGACGGACAGACAGACAGACAGACAGACAGACAGACAGACAGACAGACAGACAGACAGACAGACAGACAGACAGACAGACAGACAGACAGGCAGGCAGGCAGGCAGGCAGGCAGGCATGCATGCATGTAGGCATGCAGGCAGGCAGACAGACAGACAGACAGACAGACAGACAGACAGACAGACAGACAGGCAGGCAGGCAGGCAGGCAGGCAGGCAGGCAGGCAGGCAGGCAGGCAGGCAGGCAGGCAGGCAGGCAGGCAGACAGACAGACACAGACAGACAGACAGACAGACAGACAGACAGACAGACAGACAGACAGACAGACAGACAGACAGACAGACAGACAGACAGACAGACAGACAGACAGACAGACAGACAGACAGACAGACAGACAGGCAGGCAGGCAGGTAGGCAGGCAGACGACGTAACGGAACCCATCGATATATTGGCGCCAGGGAGGAAGAGAGAAATAAGAATAATGACTGTGTCTGGCTCTAGTTGCGCCTAGGGCATATTGATACGTGCCTTGTCTGGTGTTTATGGGGACACGGCTCCATCAATCCTCATCCGGATGTATTTAAAATGAAATATAATTATAAAGTATTATTAATTAAATATTTAAATGCTTAAAATCTTATATGATTATGTCGACTGCTTGCCACATCCTGCACCTGCTTCTTGGATGTACGTTTGATGTTCTCAAGACTGCATTTTTATTTGGGCTGAAAGCGTATAAAATGGGCCACCGCGGGACCTACTTCACCAACGCGCACCAGACTCCAATCAAGTACATCTTCAACTCAAAATTGTAAGTATTTGGTTTTTTAATATAAGCATATTTTATTTATAAAAGAAATATACAATATGGTTGAGGCACAACTCAAATTTGATTAATTTTTCCCCCTAAATTAAAGATTTTAGGGAATATAGTAAACTGTATCCAACAAATTTATATTAACGATATATAATTTAGACAGCTTGTTCCTCATGCCACTAATATCAAATTTAATGTTGGATGTATGATTATTTTAATGTAATGACCTCAAAGGTGCGTATTCAAACCAAAATGCTCGAAAATAAAATTGTTAGAATTGTGTACTTTAAGAAGCTTAAATTGTGTGCGTGGACGTAATGAAACGAAATAAATCTTAACATATGATAATTTCATTCCATTTAAATTAATATAATTTTGAAAATTGTGAAATTGAATTAGAGACATGAGTCCCAGGTTCAAATTCACAAATATAAATACGAAATTTATTTATACGGAATGAAATCATCATAGTTTAAGATGTATTTCGTTCCATTACATCCTAGCGCCCAATTTAAGCCTCTAAAAGTATACAATTTTAACAATTTTATTTTCAAGCATTTTGTGTGAATATGCACCTTTAAGCTGCGTTGAGGTCGAGCCTGCGTTGCGAGTTGCGACTGAACTAGTCGCCGATTGATTTTCCAGCAACTATTAGCAACTACCAGCCACAGATTTAGTCTCCGACAGGTTTGACCTGAGCGTACCTGCGATCACGTTAATGTCGATCGTCGTCAATCGCCATCCAAAACTCTAATCGCTGGAGTAGAGCGTGTTCTACTTCTATGATCGGTTGCCGTCAATCGCAGGCCAATTAATTTCGGCATGAGTGTAATTACGATGGTCGGCAACTGAATTATCGGCTGTAGCCAATCAGCATACAGAAACTGATGGATAACAGAGTCAGTCACTACAGTGGCAAATCTAAAAGATCGTCTTTTTTATGGCGAGCAAATGAGAAAATTTCCAAAAAGTGCATATTTAAAGGGTTATTTACTTAAAGCAATTCCATAAGATTATTTAATTCATACCAGCACAATGTCATAATTCATGGATCAGATCTGTCAATCAAGCATCTGAAGACACAATCACATGACGTAACAGATGCTACTATAAAATGACGTCACTAAAGGTTTGACTTTATATTATATTTACTCTCTCTCTCTCTCTGTAAGGAAAATCAACTATTTTTTAGTAGATAACCTTTAGATCCGGAATGGATCTCTAAAAGGTGGTCACGTTCTTGTGCTTTTGACTGCTCCTCATTAGGGTTTCATCCAATCTCGCTGAAACTTTTAAAATCACTACACCTCAGTTAATAAGAAATGTAGCTTGATTAGAGTTGAGAGCAATATTCTATGGGTAAGTCTTGATATCGTTATTGCGTCGAATTTTCAATTCACTGCCCTGCTCGATTTGAGTTGGGCGCATTCTGTTAAATTTTAAAATCTTTATACATCTATCTCTAATATCTAGATAAAATTTAAAATCTATATTCAATTCGTTGAACGTTCTGGAACGTCTCGAACACGCATTTTCTAGTTTATTTTTAATTACTGTTTTATTAATGAAAGATTTCATACATGATGATGGTTTTATTAGGCCCAGTCACCATTGATTACATTAGGATAGTTTTATTAGGCTCAGCCACCATTGATTACATTAGGATAGTTTTATTAGACTCAGCCACCATTGATTTCATTAGGATAGTTTTATTAGGCTCAGCCACCATTGATACGTGAGGATAGTTTTATTAGGCTCAGACACCATTGAAACTTGAGGATAGTTTTATTAGCCTCAGTCACCATTGATTACATTAGGATAGTTTCATTAGCCTCAGTCACCATTGATTACATTACGATAGTTTTATTAGGCTCAGTCACCATTGATTACATTAGGATAGCTTTATTAGGCTCAGACACCATTGGTTACATTGGGATGGTTTTATTAGGCCCAGTCGCCATTGATTACATTAGGATAGTTTCATTAGCCTCAGTCACCATTGATTACATTTGGATAGTTTTATTAGGCTCAGTCACCATTGATTACATTAGGATAGCTTTATTAGGCTCAGACACCATTGATTACATTAGGATGGTTTTATTAGGCTCAGCCGCCATTGATTACATGAGGATAGCGTTATTAGGCTCAACCACCATTGATTACATGAGGATAGCTTTATTAGGCTCAGGCACCATTGATAACACGAGGATAGTTGTATTAGGCTCAGCCACCATTGATTACATTTGGATAGTTTTACTAGCCTCAGCCACCATTAATTTACATTAGGATAGTTTAATTAGCCTCAACCACCATTGGTTACATTAGAATAGTTTTATTCGCCTCTGCCACAATTGATTAAATTAGAATAATTTTATTAGTCTCAGTCACCATTGATTACATTAGGATAGTTTTATTAGCTTCAGTCACCATTGATTACATTAGAATAGTTTTATTAGGCTCAGCCACCATTGATACTTGATGATAGTTTTATTAGACTCAGCCACCATTGATACTTGAGGATAGTTTTATTAGCCTCAGCCACCATTGATTACATTAGGATAGTTTTATTAGCCTCAGCCACCATTGATTACATGAGAATAGTTTTATTAGCCTCAGCAACCATTGATTACATTAGGATAGTTTTATTAGGCTCTGCCAACATTGATACTTGACGATAGTTTTATTAGGCTCAGGCACAATTGATACTTGAGGATAGTTTTATTAGGCTCAGGCACCATTGATACTTGAGGATAGTTTTATTAGGCTCAGGCACCATTGATACTTGAGGATAGTTTTATTAGCCTCAGCAACCATTGATTACATTAGGATAGTTTTATTAGCCTCAGCAACCATTGATTACATTAGGATAGTTTTATTAGGCTCTGCCAACATTGATACTTGACGATAGTTTTATTAGGCTCAGGCACAATTGATACTTGAGGATAGGCTCAGGCACCATTGATACTTGAGGATAGTTTTATTAGGCTCAGGCACCATTGATACTTGAGGATGGTTTTATTAGCCTCAGCCACCATTGATACTTGAGGATAGTTTTATTAGCTTCAGCCACCATTGATTATTACGTACTAGCAAAAGACATGGTCGACAATTTAAAAGCAAGCATAGCTAAAGGAAAATATATAATTACCATAGGAAAAAAGATATTGTTTTATTTTTATCACATACGTGTTTGAGGCAAGATGCAGAACAGATTACAGCCTACAAATGTAACACAGTACTGGCAGGCCTACAAATATAACACAGTACTGGTAAGCCTACAAGTGTAACACAGTACGGGTAGACCTACAAATGTAACACAGTATGGACAGACCCACAAATGTAACACAGTGCGGGTAGACCTACATGTGCAACACAGTACAAATAGACCTACACATGTAATACAGTACGGGTAGGCCTACACATGTAATACAGTACGGGTAGGCCTACACATGTAATACAGTACGGGTAGGCCTACACATGTAATACAGTACGGGTAGGCCTACACATGTAATACAGTACGGGTAGGCCTACACATGTAATACAGTACAAATAGACCTACACATGTAATACAGTACGGGTAGGCCTACACATGTAATACAGTACGGGTAGGCCTACACATGTAATACAGTACGGGTAGGCCTACACATGTAATACAGTACAAATAGACCTACACATGTAATACAGTACGGGTAGGCCTACACATGTAATACAGTACGGGTAGGCCTACACATGTAATACAGTACGGGTAGGCCTACAAATGTAACGCAGTACAGATAGACCTACAAATGTAACACACTACGGATAGACCTACACGTATAACACAGTACGGATAGACCTACAAATGCAACACAGTACGGATAGACCTACAAATGCAACACAGTACAGATAGACCTACAAATGTAACACACTACGGATAGACCTACAAATGCAACACACTACGGATAGACCTACATGTGCAACACACTACGGATAGACCTACAAATGCAACACACTACGGATAGACCTACAAATGCAACACACTACGGATAGACCTACAAATGCAACACACTACGGATAGACCTACAAATGCAACACACTACGGATAGACCTACAAATGCAACACACTACGGATAGACCTACAAATGCAACACACTACGGATAGACCTACAAATGCAACACACTACGGATAGACCTACAAATGCAACACACTACGGATAGACCTACAAATGCAACACACTACGGATAGACCTACAAATGTAACACAGTACGGATAGACCTACAAATGCAACACACTACGGATAGACCTACAAATGTAACACACTACGGATAGACCTACAAATGCAACACACTACGGATAGACCTACAAATGCAACACAGTACGGATAGACCTACAAATGCAACACAGTACGGATAGACCTACAAATGCAACACACTACGGATAGACCTACAAATGTAACACAGTACGGATAGACCTACAAATGCAACACACTACGGATAGACCTACAAATGCAACACACTACGGATAGACCTACAAATGCAACACACTACGGATAGACCTACAAATGCAACACACTACGGATAGACCTACAAATGTAACACAGTACGGATAGACCTACAAATGCAACACACTACGGATAGACCTACAAATGCAACACACTACGGATAGACCTACAAATGCAACACACTACGGATAGACCTACAAATGCAACACACTACGGATAGACCTACAAATGCAACACACTACGGATAGACCTACAAATGCAACACACTACGGATAGACCTACAAATGCAACACAGTACGGATAGACCTACAAATGTAACGCAGTACAGATAGACCTACAAATGTAACGCAGTACGGATAGACCTACAAATGTAACAGTACGGATAGACCTACACGTATAACACAGTACGGATAGACCTACAATTGCAACACAGTATGGGTATGCCTATAATTGTAACACAGTACGGATAGACCTATAATTGTAACACAGTACGGGTAGGCCTACGAGTGTAACACAGTACGGGTATGCCTATAATTGTAACACAGTATGGGTAGGCCTATAATTGTAACACAGGACGGGTATGCCTATAATTGTAACACAGTACGTGTAGGCCTATAATTGTAACACAGTACGGGTATGCCTGCAAGTGTAACACAGTACGGGTATGCCTATAATTGTAACACAGTACGGGTAGGCCTACGAGTGTAACATTAAGCACATATTAACTGATGATTTAGCAACGGACATTTCTAGTTTTAGCTGTGCTCCGACCATTTCTAGCTAAGCTCCACCCAAACCTTGCTCATGTTGTGATCAATCGATCGAAATTGACTGTCAATTTCCCGAAAACTATACATGTAAGGTGTATGGCAGCAACAGTGCCCAGTCAAATTAGTTTCAAAATATTCAACAGCATCTTTGTTAAATGGTAAGGACATAGGCCTACAATTCGTACAACACCGCTTAGTCCGTCACCAATTATGTGTCCGTGACGTACTTAGCTGCGCCATTCATAGCGGACGTCATTCATGACGTCATTGATTTATGACGTCAGCCTACACGTCACGTACTTGATTATGACGTCATAAGATAGATGGATAAACTGGAAAGGTCCATTGTCTTTTCATGATACGGACGATGTACAATAAATCCATATAACATAACAGGGAATCATTAAGATATACAGTTTTAAACAATTAATTGCAATAATGGTTTAGTGACAAGCTGGACACGTGTACGGTTCTTCCAGACTAGAATAGCTTTCGTGTTCCCATTCATCATATGATTTGCATCCTGCGCACACTTCTTTTGGGAGACTGTTACACTTTTTGGGAGACTGCTACGCCTTCTGGGAGACTGTTACGCCTTCTGGGTGAATATTACGCCTTCTGGGAGATTGTTATACTGTTTGGGAGACTGTTACGCTTTCTGGGAGACTGGTACGCCTTCTCGGAGACTGTTACCCATTCTGGGAGACTGATATACCTTCTGGGAGACTGTTACGCCTTCTCGGAAACTGGTACACCTTCTGGGAGTCTGGTACGCCTTCTGGGAGACTATTATGCCTTCTGGGAGACTATTACGCCTTCTCGGAGACTGTTACCCATTCTGGGAGACTGATATACCTTCTGGGAGACTGTTACGCCTTCTCGGAAACTGGTACGCCTTCTGGGAGTCTATTACGCCTTCTGGGAGACTATTATGCTTTCTGGGAGACTGTTACGCTTCCTGGAAGACTGTTACGCCTTTTGGGAGACTGTTACGCCTTCTAGGAGACTGTTACGCTTTCTGGAAGACTGTTACGCCTTTTGGGAGACTGTTACGCCTTCTGAAAGTCTGCTACGCCTTCTGGGAGACTGTTACGCCTTCTTGGAGATTGTTACCAATTTTGCAAGATTGTTACACCTTCTGTGAGACTGATACGCCTTCTCGAACACTGCTACGCCTTCTCGGAGACTGTTACGCCTTCTGGGATACGGTTACGGCTTCTGGAAGATTGTTACGCCTTCTGGGAGATTGTTGCGCCTTCTGAGAGACTCTTACGCCTTCTGAGAGACTGTTAGAGTAGGCCCTATGGTCCACAAATGTAGCAATGCCATTCGTGAACTGCAACTTTATCTGATAGGCTTATTTTCGACCTAATTTTAACCTTTGATTTCCGATTGATTGTGCTTTTAACAGCTTGTTCCTTATGTTGGAGACATACATCTCTCTGTGTCTTCTGTTTTGCGTTCCTCTTGTTAGGACCACCTTTGCCACCAAGCTTAGTCTATTTGATAATTGAATGCGCCTTAATAGTGCTCTCCCTATTAAGGGCCTGTTAGGAGAAGTTGTGGGCTTTATATTAGTTTTAACGCAATGTATGAATCCAGTTTAAACTATGCCCCGCCCATCTTTAGTTAAGTTCCACCCACACTTCGTCCGTGTTGGGGTCGACCAATCACTGAACTCCCTGACTATCAATTTCCAGAAAACTATACAGGTAAGCTGTTGAATATTTTGAAAATAATTTGACCGGGTGCCGTTGCTGCCTATGTCAAATTAGTTTCACAACATTCAATAGCATGTTTATTAAATAGTAAAGACAGAATGCAATTCGTACATCAACACTTCGTCCGTCATCAATTAAGCGTTCGTGACGAACTTAGCTACGGTATTCCTGACGTAATTGTTAATGACGTCAGTCTACACGCCACGTAGTTGATTATGACGTCATATTATTGATGGACAAATGGGAATCATCCGTTACATTTATAAAGAGTATGGCTCAAACGAGCGTTGGATGTGGACAGAGCTTAGGTAGAAATGTTATGGGCATGGCTAGCAATGAATGTTACTTTTATTGTTACAGTGAACGTTAGCTTTGATAAGCAGACTTTGAACGAACGTGTGGGAACATAATGAAGTGCTTCGTCTTCCAGTTTGTCCTTCTGCTCGTGGTTATGAGCCTGGTCATGGGTCGCAATCAAGAGCGCAGTTCATTGAACTCTGTTTCTAGTTCATCTAGTGAGTAAACTGCGACGAACCATAGTTGCGACTTAGGCACCTTTTGAGCGACAACAAGGGAGACAGACAGACAGACAGACAGGCAGGCAGGCAGGCAGGCAGGCAGGCAGACAGCACCTTTTGAGCGACAGCACGGGAGACAGACAGACAGACAGACAGACAGACAGACAGACAGACAGACAGACAGACAGACAGACAGACAGACAGACAGACAGACAGACAGACAGACAGACAGACAGACAGACAGACAGACAGACAGACAGACAGACAGACAGACAGACAGACAGACAGACAGACAGACAGACAGACAGACAGACAGACAGACAGACAGACAGACAGACAGACAGACAGACAGACAGACAGACAGACAGACAGACAGACAGACAGACAGACAGACAGACAGACAGACAGACAGACAGACAGACAGACAGACAGACAGACAGACTTGAGAGTTGCTAAAACACCTGCATAATGATGATAATCATAAGCATCTTTTAGCTTTTTTTGCTTTGTCACTTTATTGCACTCAGACCATACAAATGTCATAAGAGTGTAAAGGTCATACAGTGTGTTAATATGGCGAATAGAGAGACAGTTTGTACATATGTATCAATAATGGTTATTTTCTTTTCTTTGTGTTTAAAAAAATATTTACAGAGTTTGTTCATACAGGCTAGTTACATATTGAGAGTAGTCCTTTTGCTTTTTCGATTGTATTATATTATACGTAACATAATAATCAGGGATATATCTTTTTCTTTCAGTATTGTATTTTACACAGTTAAAAAGAAAGTGCAGTTCGTCGTCTCGGCAATTGCACTTTTCGCATAACCGTTCACTTCGTTTAATTCCGTAAAATTGTAAAATACTTTTCGAATATGAAATCAGTCATTATCTCCTTATAAACTGATAGTCGGCTTGACTCGTTGATTTCCTCCATACAGTTTTCTTTGAATTGGTTTTGTAAAACAGTCCATCATATCAATCATTCACATCTCTCGCCAACTTAACTCTTTAACCCTCGAGTTTGTTCAAGAAGATTTCAATTTTCTCAGAGAAAATGCCCTTTTGCAGACCAAGAGAAGACTGTTTTTGAAAATGTACCACTGGAATGACTGACTCGGTTATCGAGCCAGTCATTCCAGTGGTAAATTTTCCAAAACGGGTTTCTCTTGGCCTCCTCATGGACATTTTTCAAGACCACTTCAGAAGTAGTTTTGGGCTGATATGAGTCTTAAACGGTTAGGTAACCGCGTGCATCTGCCTGGAACTGGTAGTATTTACGGAAACAGTCGTGATAATGCCGGTTACTGGGGCTGTAATGGGTCAGTACCGGCTCACTAACATCAGGAAGTGTTATTGGGTTCATACAAAACTGTGAGGGTGGAGAGGCAACAGATCTTATATCGTCTCGAGGAAGATCTTTGATGAGGTCTAAGGTGAAGATAATGAGACACCAGATCTTATATCGTCTTCAGGAGGATATTTAAAGAGGTCTAATGTGAGGGTAGAGAGGAAACAGATCTTATATCGTCTTGAAGAAGATCTTTGAGGAGGTCTAATATGAGGTTAGAGAGGCAACAGATCTTATATCGTCTTGAGGATGATCTTTGAGGAGGTCTAAGGTGAGGGTAATGAGACACCAGATCTTATATCGTCTTCCGGAGGATATTTGAGGAGGTCCAATGCGAGGTTAGAGAGGCAACAGATCTTATATCGTCTTCAGGAGGATCTTTAAGGCGGTCTAATGTGAGCTTAGAGAGGCAACATTTCTTCTATCGTCTTCTGGAAGATCTTAGAGGAGGTCTAATGCGAGGGTAGAGACGCAACATATCTTATAGGTCTATCGTCTTGAGGACGCTCTTTGAGTAGGTTTAGTGTGGGTTAGAGAGACAATAGCTCTTATATCGTTTAGGGAAATGTCAGATAAATTAATCATTATGACCTCAGTGCCGATATGACGACCTTGTTAGGCCATTTAATCTTTAGTCACTCTGTCAGGCTACTTGTAAATATGTTACATGTGATTTGCTATGTCTTGGAACCACATCAGATGCTCGTTATTGTTAAAGTTTCGTTGATGAGGGTAGAGGTGGGCGCCAAGACCACTGACGAGTGCACCCCCCCCCCCCCCATACCGCCCACACCCCCACCACACAGCTTCAAATTAATTCCAAAGCAATCATCAGAATGTTTATATATCTTTGCTCTGCCACGAAATTATCTTAACATACATCCGCTTTGCAGAGATACAAGATGGATTACTGTGTATTATTATATGAATGATCAGATTTGTAGGTAATTATCTTGATTACAACTAGGTTGGATTTTAATTTAGCTACTGCTCGGCTAGATTTTAATGTAATTACCGCTAGGTTGGATTTTAATTTAATTACAGCTAGGGTGGATTTTAATTTAATTACAGCTAGGGTGGATTTTAAGTTATTAATATGTGAGTAATTGTATATTACTTACAGTTTGCCCTAGTGGTCAGTGGTTGTGCGATAACGGTAATTGCATCGCAATAGGAGACGTATGCGATGGTGATGACGACTGCACCGACAATAGCGACGAGACCAGAGGATGCTGTATGTCATACACTCTACACTCTAATCTCTCTATAACGGATACCTGCTTTTATTTTGAAAACAATGTGACTGAAAGTTGTTGGTGGCTTAGCTACCACCAACATTCAGAATTCTTTTCAAAGTATTCAGCATATCCAGAGTGAAATCTCATGGTAAATGTGGCCACATCGCAAACAGATTTCATAGACCGGTCTATTTCTAGCTATGCCCCCTTCCATTTCTAGCTAAGCTCCACCCGCGTTTGGTGCGTGCTGAGATTGATTTATGTAGTTTAAATCCTGAATTCTCAGAATCCCAATTTCAAGGTAACTATGTAGGTAAGTTATCAAATATTTTGAAACTAATTTGACTGCGATGCCCTACATCATTGTGAGATCCCCTCGAATAAATACAATTCTCACATTGGAGCGGCAAAGGTGGCCCCTAATACAGTGGGTCTAATTATACAATTGAGTTGTCATGGAGATGCTTATTATCGTCTTAGCATGGATAGTCCGTAATAAATTGGAGCCATATAGAATCTAGTGAGAGTCTGCCGAGATCGGGATTGTGACAATGCTTTTAACTGTCCGACTGTTGTAAGCCACCAGGCAATACTTTCAAGGAAATCTCACCTTATCCTATCCGAACCATTCAGGTGATAGGATTTTCCACCCATAATCCATCACTAAAATTGTAGCTTTTTATCATACCGACAACGAAAGATATTCGGGATTTAGTAGCTAATTGTTGTCACATTTCTACCCCCTATGGTGGCTGTCATGATGTACTTTTCAACCAATCAGAAACCTGCCTAGGTATATACACTCCGTCATAGAGGTGCCAGCTGTAGTTTGGCAATGTGGTATAACAACAATAATACAGATAGGCCGTTGCATATTTTGAAACTAATTTGACTGCCAGCGACAACTTTATGTCAAATTAGTTTCAAAATATTCCATGTGATGAGTATTACACAATAAAGAAGGTAATGCATTGGCACTTACATGACCTCACACACTATCGCTTGAGGAGACAAAATGGTGATGATCGTTGTTCAACGTTTGCGCGATATTACAAAGCAGATAATTGTGAAACAGATAAGTGAATGCGACATGATATGAATGATATGGAATCTATAAACCATAATCTATCGGTGCAATACAACATCTGAGATGAGATTAGCATCCTTCAAACACGCGGTAACTCACGACCTGCTGAATATTATGCGAACAAGTTGACAAGTTGGTGGTG
>CM067367.1:124002225-124009725 GCA_034401795.1 Chaetoderma sp. LZ-2023a
TCTCGCCAAAAGGCCTGGGTAGGAGGATGTCCCGAGGGTCCCAAAGATGCTCGTTATTTTGGATATAAAATGTGAAGGTTCTCCGAGAAAATGTGTGCGACTCGGAAATGTGTGTATATTTGTTATATCTTTGAAATACAAATCGAACAGAGAATGGAAAAATCCATTTCAAGCGCAGCTCTGCCCATTTCAAGCTAAGCTCTGCCCATTTCAAGCTAAGCTCTGCCCATTTCAAGCTAACCTCTGCCCATTTCAAGGTAAGCTCTGTCCACGCTTGGCGGACTATTCAACGTTCATGACGGAGCTAGATACACCATTCACTACGTATTTTAATTATGACGTCAGCTTACATGTTGCAGAATTTATTCTGACGTCATATACCTGAGTGACAGTTCGGATCTATACATTACACCTGTCTGATACAACCACCTTATGCAGCGCCACCTGGTGCATCAAAGACACGAGGTCGGTTACTAAACATCGCGTGACATATGAATGACGTCATCAATAGGCCAGCATCTTCAGAGATTGAAGACCTTCAGCCTCTAGTCTTTGTCACAACTTACACAACTTTCGGATTTCTCGGATTTTTTTATGCACCCTAGGGATCAGGATCAAGATTGTGGAATCCATATGTGCTGTCACAGACTTTGTTGTGTTAAGATTTTAGCAGTAGATGCCGAAATATCAACAAATCTGGAATTTGATCCGGAGGCTTAAATTAGAATCTTGACCAACGTCTGCAAATTTTCCTCTTTCACGGGAACAGCGATATAAGATTTGACATAAATTGGATCCACAGCATATCACACAGAACCACTTCAGATATATCTTAATGAAACTTGGTGTATGCCTCAGTTATGTTATGTAGATGTACATTTTGAAGAGTTCGCCATTATAGGCCCAATATTTTGGGTGGAAATAGGCTTTTTAATGCAAAGACTAAAGATTTTTTTCAATTTCCTCGTAAGCACCACGTCATACAGAATCGCTTAAAATAATTTAATGAAACTTGGTATATGCCTCAGGTATGATACGTAGAGGTTCCTTTTGAAGGATTTATTTTTATAGCTCCTAGATGTTGGGTGAAAATGATCTTTTTAATGCAAAAACTCACGATTTTTGTCAATATTCGCGTAAACGGCATATCATATGGAATCGCTTAAAATAATTTAATGAAACTTAGCGAGTAGCTTCTTTATGATGGGTAGACCGGCCTTTTGGAGGATTCGCCTTTATAGGGCCAAGTTTCTTGGGCGAACATTGGCTTTTTAGTGCGAAAACTTAGAATGTTTGTCAATTTCCTGATGTTTTCTTAAAATATTCTTTTTATTTTATTTAAAATTTTTAATAATATGAAGGCTTTGAATAAAATTGCTAGTTATGCCATAGAGAAAGGTGTTTCCAGTGATTGTGGGGTCCTCTGAGTAAAATAACGTGTTCTAGTTTCTGATAAAATAATACACATTTGCGTCTGTTCGATTTCTCTTCCAATTACCAAAAGATGATTTTCTCAGTTTAATTTCCTCGAAATGGAATTATTAGCAAAAACATATTAGTTTGGAGACTGAACTGGAATTCCGAATTTGAGAGGGTCATAGGCATTCTACGTTTATTAGATTTCTATGGTCGTGGTCAGTAGGATTAAAAGATGACACCCATCTGTCGATCAAGTATGTGACGTCATGCTCAATTGTGTCACGTGTATACTGACGTCACAATCGTAATTGGCAGAAATACTCAGTCATGAACATTGACTAGTCAGTCAGCTGCACGGATTGTATGTCTATACTATTTAATAAACATTCTGTTTCAGTCCTAGGGGTGGGTGCATCGGGCGACCGCCCAGAGCGCCACTATCTTAAGGGGCGCCAAATTACATCCAGAAATGCAGGAGAAGCATTTTGAGAGCATCCAGATTTTCGCATTTCCTGCCGGAGAACACATTGGGAAGACCAAATGTGGCCTCGCCCGCGGCACCATTTCACTTATAACCAACACTGCCAGTCAAATTATTTTCAAAATATTCTAAATATTCAACAGCTTATCTGTATAGTGACCGTCACGGGATTCTGTCAAGGAGGGCCTCAAAGTATAGGCCCTTTAAGTCAATCCCTACACGTGCATTAGCTAGACATGGGCGGGTCATAGCCAAACGGGACTCATCCATTATTACTTGAAGGACAAGCAGAAAAGTGGACTTTCAACCACACGCACGCACGCACGCACGCACGCCGCGCGCGCACACACACGCACGCGCGTGCGCATAGTCGGGTCGATTTATAGCTATGTCCCGCCCATCTATAGCTAAGCTCCGCTATTGCTTTGCGTGTATTAGTTTATATAGATTGTGCCCTAACGTCCCAGAATCCCATTTTCAAGGCAACTATACAGGTAAGCTGTTGAATATGGTGAAACTAATTTGCCTGTGGTCTGTTGCTGCAGCAGCGTCCAGTCAAATTGGTTTCAAAATATTCAAAAAGAATGTTTATTAAATTGTAAAGACATACAATTCGTACTATACGGGCTATTCCAGGTTTATGAGGAATTCACCTTTCCAGGGTATCCATCTATCATCTGACGTTATATGACGTAATAATCAGCTAAGAGTCGTGTAGGATGATGTCATAAATCATTACGTCATAAATGATTCTATGTGGTCAGTCTTTAACTTTTAATAGTCCGACACTTTGTACGAATTGTATGTCCATACTATTAACATAATAAACATGTGTTGAATATTTTGAAACTAATTTGACTGGACACTGTTGCTGCCATAGGCAGCAACAGCGCCCAGTCAAATTAGTTCCAAAATATTCAATAGGTTACTTGTATAGTTTCCTGGAAATTGATAGTCAGGGAGTTCAGAGATCGATCGATCCCAACACGAACGAGGTGTGGGTGGAGCTTAGCTAGAGATGGGCGGGGCATAACTAAAATGTGTTTGTGACGTCAAACTATACGTGATGTGGTTGATTATAACGTCACTACTTTAGTAACAGATCGGATTCAGCCATTAGCTGCGTCAATGTTAATTGACATTATATCTACACTAAAACTATTAAAACAAATAATCATTTTTTCCAGAACTAAAATTCTAAAGATTCGTTCATACATTGGTGAAGAGGGACAGCCAACCAAGCGACAACACGCGTACATGGTCGTCGTATCGCAGACTGCATTTACACTCACGCACGCACGTACGGACGCACGCACGCACGCCAACTCGCCTGCTCTCTGGCTCACTCACGAATTATCGACTTGCACAAGAAATCTCCGATGATATTGGCCTATAGCCTATAGTCCAGCTTCAATCGCAGTGCCGCTGTAATCTTTCTCGTTCCATTGGCATTCTCTTGTATACGTTTCTGTTTCTTTGTTCTTCTGGTGTTCATTGAAGGCCGGCATGCCTTTGCCAATCCTACTTCTTGTTCTTCAGCGGTCGTATGGTTGACATTTTCAACAGATCTTCATTGTTGATTGCATTAGGCCAGACAATAGATGAATCCGCTCTGGCAATCAAGTATATGACGTCGTAATCTATTAGTCTGCATGTAGGCTGACGTCACAATCATAATTGACTCCAACATGAAGCTGGAATAGTCCGTCAGGTGTACGAATTCTATGTCTTTGGTGGATTTACTATTTTAGAAATATCCTGTTGAATATTTTGAAACTAATTTGACCAGGCGCTGTTACTGTCGTAGGCAGGCAGCAACAGCATCTAGTCAAATACGTTTCAAAATATTCAACAGCTTACCTGTGTAGTTACTTTGAAAATGCGATTTTGAGAAGTCAGTGTTCAAAGTATATAAATCGATCACAACACGCCCAAATCGTGAGCGGAGCTTAGCTATAGATGGGCGGGGCATAGCTAAAATTGGATTCCTCAGTTTTTCAGAAGCGCTGAAGCAAGTAGGCTCAACAAATCTTACATCCTTGAGGTTTATTTTTTGGCATTACGTTCTAGATTTTCGGGTAGTTTTTATCTAAACCGCGATATCGCCATGAACTGGCCCATGCTTGTGACAGTCCGATTGTTACTGGTCCCTACCCCTAGCACTTATTCGTGGACATATAATTACTTTATTTAGTCGACTATAAGCGCCAAGCTGCCCCCGTTCACAAAGCAATTGATGAATCCAGTTTTAGCGATGACCAGCCCATTCCTACCTACACTCCGCCCACGCTTTTTCTCGTGTTGGGTTCGATCAAACCATGGATTCTCTGAATCTCATTTTCCAAAAGCTATACAGGTAAGCTGTTGAATATTTTAAGGCTAATTTGACTGGGTGCCTAGAGCGCACAGTCCAATTAGTTTCAAGATATTCAACAGAAAGTTTATTAAATAGTAAATACATACAATTCGTACAACTTAACCGACTATTAAGCGCTTATGACTGACTTAATTAGGTCATTCATGACGTAATTGATTATGACGTCAGCCTATATGTGAAGTAGTTGATTATGCCATCATATGATTGGTGCTAGATTGGATTCATTTATTAGAATCAAGCCTAGCTAGATCCCTCCTTTCAATAGGCCTACCGACGAGCCACTAGCTACGCCTCTGACACCTCACCATTTCTCATATAAATGGGATTCATTCTAAGATACATCAATGACCGCATGAACTCTCCCATAGAAAGGTTAATACGACTATACAAGGACGAGCCGGCGTAAGAAGCTTTGGAAGGAGGAGCAGGGCCGAATCTAAGGTAGAGTAACAAAGGTATTTGCAAATGGTATCAAAAAGATCCCCAAAAAGTGGAACGAAAACCTTTTGGTCTTGATTTTTGCGACCCCTGTGTAACCAATCATATATAATGGATATTATTGCAAACTATCGGCGAATTGTCAGTCCTTCATTCCGATTCAACTTCTCTTAAATTGATATATGACTTAGAAAATAAGGATGCTGGTTATCTCTTTGAATCCAGCCATGAGATAGCGTGGCATCACCATCACAGAGCGGTTTTTTTATATCCAGCCATGAGATAGCGTGGCATCAGCATCACAGAGCGTTTTTTGATCCAGCCATGAGATAGCGTGGCATCAGCATCACAGAGCGTTTTTGGATCCGGCCTTGAGATAGCTGGCATCAGCATCACAGAGCGTTTTTGGATCCAGCCATGAGATAGCGTGGCATCAGCATCACAGAGCGTTTTTTGATCCAGCCATGAGATAGCGTGGCATCAGCATCACAGAGCGTTTTTGGATCCGGCCTTGAGATAGCTGGCATCAGCATCACAGAGCGTTTTTGGATCCAGCCATGAGATAGCGTGGCATCAGCATCACAGAGCGTTTTTTGATCCAGCCATGAGATAGCTGGCATCAGCATCACAGAGCGTTTTTGGATCCAGCCATGAGATAGTGTGGCATCAGCATGACAGAGCGTTTACTCTCCAAAAGGTTCACAGAGCCCAGTCCGACATTGGACATGACAACTTTGCACTTGGCAGTTCCGAAGGCCCGGTTAAGGTTTTCAGAAACTTTGCACAGAAACCCCTGCGTCCTTAGTCGGACCCTGGGGAGGAGGACGGGACGAGGAGGGTGATGATTAGGAGGAGGGTTGGGAGGAGGAGGACGAGGATGAGGAGGAGGATGTAGAGGAGGAGGAGGAGGGGAGGAGGTGGTGGAGGAGGGGGAGGAGGATGTAGAGGAGGAGGAGGATTAGAAGGAGGAGGAGGAGGAGGAGGAGGAGGAGGAGGAGGTGGTGGAGGAGGGGGAGGAGGATGTAGAGGAGGAGGAGGAGGAGGAATAAGAAGAGGACGAGGAGGAGGAGGAGAGGTAGAGAAGGAGATGATACTGGCATAGAGTGAACAAATAGTGAACTCCGGCGTATGTGTGTACCATATGTCTCGATGTATGTGTGCTCTCCCTGTGTTGTATGCATTTTTCCAAGCAATAAAACTACCATGGTACTCTTAATGACACATTAACCATCTCACCACCCCTCATACTCCCGGATCTCCTCACAGCCGTAATAATAATACATCTAATTTCATCTAAAGAAAAGAATTGCCGTTAATTACTTAAACATAATTATAATTAACAGATGAGTCTTTGTCCCTGTTTAATGTTAATTATATAAATGTAATCGTATACAATAGATGTTTGTTCAAATAATATATTAACTCTCTGTACTTGGAACTGTCAATATCCGATGATACATCTGACCAGGTCATCTATTGGGATCATTTGATGACAGAATATCCTTTTGAGGTACGACCCAGTCTGTATTTATAATATTCTAGCGCAAAATAAATAACCTTGAATTTGAATTTGAATTTGAACTCATTCACCAATCTACCCACCACCCCAATCCTCCCACCACCCCACCCAACCCCAAACCCAGCCATCAAAATGGATCCAAGGTCACTGTATATGGAGATACTGGAGCGCTATGAAGGACCAGAGAAAGCAGAGCATATCCTAAAATACTGAACACTACATGCGCATATCTACATCCAAAGCTAGAAGACCAAACTCAACAGTACATTCAACGCTGCGTAGAACACTGAAGGATTTATTTCTCAGGCGGACTGCATTAAAGAAAATAGCCGTTAACTTGACCATTGCCATAGCTTCAAAAGTAAAGGCTACTGTGCATACACAATTTTAAAGACACCTACTTAACATATTATAACACGTAAAAGTGACCATATAAATAGCCAGTAAGTGGGTCAGCGTAGCTTTAATGCACCAACTAAATAGATAGTTATTTTTAATATATTATAGATGACACAAAGAAAGGAAGGCACTCTGCATTCAATGTTTAGCATTGCGGGACATCGGTGTAACGATGACGGGAAATTGGCAAAATTTGTTTGGCATTTCCAAATGCAAATCTAACTTTGTATCACAATCAAAATGACCCTGACCGCAACAGTGACCTTGAAGTTTGACCTCATGACCTCAATATCATTGTGCTCCAACCCTTTGATAGAAAGAATCGTGCGTCCAAGTTTAGTCCCAATAGGCTGCATTTACGCCGGGATATTAGCTCAAGGGAGAGCGAACGCTGACAAATAGACAAACAGACAAACAGACAAGACATCAGTGTTACATTGACGGGACATTGGTGAAAATATTGGTATCAAACATTTCCAAATGCAAATCTAGATTTGTATCAAGACCCCCAACGACCTTGACCTCAGAATTCCGAATGTGCGTGTGCTTCTCTCCTACGGATTAAGGTAACTGCATGACCATACTAGGGTTCCGATAGTTTGGCCAATTTTGAAATAAAGCAAAATGAACTCAACAGAAGAATCTACCAGTAACTGTTAAAGACTGTGTTTTATACAATTTATACCCTGACATTTGACCTCAATACGATTGTGCACAATCCACTTGACATAAGAAGGCATGTGTCTAAGTTTTGTCCCAATAACGTAAAGCCATCGAGAGATATAAGACGATATGCTGATATAAACCAAAAACTTAACAGTAAAAAGTATAATTTTATATCAAGGTCACAGTGACATTGAAGTTTGA
>CM067367.1:124017225-124035619 GCA_034401795.1 Chaetoderma sp. LZ-2023a
AGGTGATATTAGAACTGCACGTACGATCGGAGAGAAAGCCTACAAGGACTTCAAGAAGGATCGTTTGACAGTGATCTGCCCGTTGTTAACTTTCATGAAAGGATTGTTAAACAAGGATTAAACACATTTTCAGCACTGAATAAAAAGCAATGTGTTAGGAAGGTCTCGAGCAAGGAAATGATTCTTCAAGAAGACAAAAATCTATTTGGTCACATAGTGCTTGGCGTTCAGAGCAGAAATCGGAGCCTACAGGAAATGATATCGCACCCTCTTTGACATATTCCTTGGGCTCTGGCAGCACCAGATGGTTCTTCGCGAAAGACTAACAAAGCCAGTTTTTGGAAAGAGCTATCATTAAAAATGTTGGCTTAGCCGAATCCATTCGTACTTATTTTTAAATATTGTTCACTGTGGAATGTCACACTTCAGGAAGGTACAAACACCCGAAGAATGTACGTCGCCTTTAAGGTGTACCGAGAATACGCGATCAAACATATAGAAAGATGTAACAGTCGAGCAAACGAAGGAATTCAATTTAAAAAGCATTGATCAAACATGCCATCACTGGAGAACGGTCTTGTGCATCCCATCAACAAAGCCGGTTTGAACTAATTCCCGATAGATGAGTGGAAGAAGCCAGAACAGCGGGCGAAGGTGAGTAATAAACCTTTGTATGCCACGTGCGAGGATTCATGCTTTACGAGCACAAGGGCCAATCGGAAGAAATCACTGAGCTCAAATCGTTACTATCCCTCAATCTATCCGACAATTGGCACACAGCAACGTAGGAAATATATTGACATCAATACGGTAGCATACAACCTAGGTAGTAAGGTGTGTACCGCATTAATTGGTCGACATGCGTTTAGTGGGTGCAATGCATTCAGTGACTTCGCCGGTAATGTGACGCTTGGTGCTCTGAATCTTATGATGAAAGAGAATGCATATCGACAGTGCTTTAGTGATCTGGGTGATTCGCTGGAGAGGTTAAGAATCTTTTTCAGAAGCTCAATACGTGCACTTGTAATATGTATATCTCCAGGAAAGCATAACGTGACGTCAATGAATGCTGATACAACATTTTCTATGCAAACATAGGTTAGGTAACATCAACAGAATTGTCACCATGTGCGGATTATGTATGTCAGCATGCCAAGCGTGCAAATTATCAAGCTGGGATCTGGCGCCGGTGTCTTCAGTATGAACCTGATATACCTAGTCCCACAGATAGTGGGTGGATCATTGATAACAAGAGGGCCTTCGGCCATTCATTGGATGACTGGATCATCCGGTCCTACAACAGTTCTACAACTTAGGAAATGCATTAGACCTCTCCAGTTTTAGCTATGTCCCGCCCATCTCTGTCTACGCTCCACCCACACCACGCTCGTATTGGCATCGATCGCCGAACTCCATGACTATCAATTTCCAAAAAACTATGCAGGTTAGCTGTTGAATATTTTGAAACTAATTCAAAATATTCAACATGTTTATAAAATAGCAAACACATGCAATTCGTACAACGTGTCGGACTATTAAGCGTTAAAGACGGACTATTTGGAATCATTCATGACGTCATGATTATGACGTCAGCCTACACGTCACCTAGTTGAGTATGCCGTCATATGATGGATGGATACGCTGGAAAGTTGAATTTTATACGCCAATGTAATGCCAAAGACTGACCATGTATTGATAAGGGGGTTAAATGTACTCACATGTGCCGCTTACAAAGCTGTGACAATCAATCCTTAGATGAGGACGAAGATATAAACGCTGATGTCGAAAGCGATGAGGAGTGACGACGATGATTAAATAAGTGAATTCCATTGTGCTATGGTAACACTATTGTGATGTTGCCTTCAGTTCTCTGTGATATAATCTGCAGTTGGTGGGTGGCGTATTCTTGACAAACTTCCACTGGTGTAAGTTGCTAATTAACCTGCCAGTTCTATCGCCGAAAGTTGTCAAGAATATAACCGTCGTTTAGCTGATTATTTATATATGATATTATTGTAGTACTATTGTAGCGAACCCTGGAGGAAGGGTAAAATTCTGTGCTCAGTACTCTGCAGTACAGCTATCATTGTCGCAGACTGCGTCATGGGGAACATAGCTTTTCAGCCCTACCCTTGAGATAAAGACTACGTTTAAACAACGCCACATCCGTAATCCTTGATGCTGTAAAACTGTAGCAGCTGGGCAGCTCCAAAGGCATTTCTAGACAAACTCGATGCCTGCCTACCGCAAACACCTCCCTACCAACACTGGACGCTTATGGCCAGACAGCGGTGCACTATACAAGATGTGTAATACGTCGCCACTGTCTGTAAAAGTCGCCCAGCAAAGATGGTCCATGTTCGGCCATATGCTAAGGATGCCAGAAGACACACCAGCGCAGAGAGCCTTTGGAATTCGTTCTACCGTGAGCCAGCAAATATAAAGCCAGGAGAGGATGTCATTGCATAAATATGTTAAGCGTGCTACGAGGTGACCTCAAGAAAGCAGGACTCGGTGCACTCAGATTAAGAATGGACCTGTGGAAGCTAAAGATTTTGGCCGAGGACAAGACACAGTGGTCCAAGGCGAAGACGGACTGAATGTAGTTGTACCATGTTTCTACTACTACTACTTTTTTTTCTTTTTTTTTGAAAAACCGACGCTGACGCAGTCGGACAAACTTCACGGAGGAACTCCTTTAAAAAGGCTTGCAAACCCCCAGAAAAAAACCTGGTGAACTAGTAATCTTGATTAATATTACACCAAAACAATGATAAATAATGAGCATTAATACAATCTATAAATACATATGGCTTAAAAAGTATAGATACAAAACAATAGGCTGATAAAGCTCCGATAGCAAAACAAAACTTAACAAAGGCATTACTATTCAACCCAGGTGTAGTAGTAGACCCGTGTGGCGAGTGCAACTATCCAACAAATGAAAAGTGCCTCGTCAATCTATGACAAATAAGTCAATCATTGACGCCAGTGGGCTGATTCTCTAAAGATCAGCGGGCGTAGTAGCATTTGGGTAGTATAATACATATAGTCGGCAGAAAAATTTCAGAAAAATTGATGGCGCTCTTGTTTACATTTTCAATTTACTTTATTGTAAGGTTTTGTAAATTACCATTCAATTCATGTGTGGTAGTAGGCCCGTGTGGCGAGTGCAACTATTCAACAAATGAAAAGTGACTCGTCAATCACTACTACTACTACTACTACTACTACTACTACTACTACTACTACTACTACTACTACTACTACTACTACTACCACCACTACCACTACCACTACTACTACGACTACTACTACTACTACTACTACCACTACTACCACTACTACTACTACTACTACTACTACTACTACCACTACTACTACTACTACTACTTTTTTTTTGGTTGAAAATCCGACGCTGACGCAGTCGGATACACTTCAATCGGTTAAAATAGCAGGCTTTATTAATAGAATAACAATACAAACCTAACATGTCAAAACAGTGCAAGCTAAAATACTCTATTATCATATACCACAACCGTGGCATAACTACATAGAAAACATAATTAATAGAGCTGATAAAATAACATAATTCAACAAAGACATTGCTATTTGCACACCGTGCAGTAGTAGGTCCAAATGGCGAGCATAGCTAACCAACAAGTGGTAAAGCGACTCATCAATAATTAGCAGTAAACTACTGCTAATCATTGATGCCATTGAGCGGATTCATGACCGGCAGGCTAAGTAGATCATATGTAGTTTAACGTAGCACACCGTATAGTAGTAGGGCCAAAAGGCGAGTGCAGCTCGCCAACAAGTGGCGAGGTGACTCGTCAATAAGCAACAAAAAGTCACTCATTGACACCAGTTAGCCGATTCTTAAATGCCCAACGGACGTAGTAGCCTTTATATAATATAATGCACAGAGCAAAAGTATACAAACTATGACTACTTAGATGGCGCTTTGGGTTCACATTCTAAATTTACTTCATTGTAAGTTTTTGCAAATTACCCTGGAACAAATACCCCTACAGTAAATATTTACAACAGGAAGCTAATTGTAAGATATCACACTCTGCTCACTTGACAATCGGATCACCTCCAGAATATTGATATAATGCTCATTTGATATTTAAATATACTGATCCCAAGGTTAGGATATTCGTCAAGATTAGAGTCTCCTAACGCAAAACAATTTTGAAATACAGGCAATTAAATTAAATTAAAATAGCATTTATCAATATACGGCAAGCAGCGAGTGTGCTAGCTTATACAAGTTCCGCTTCTGATATTTTTAGATATCCGTATTCAATTGATACTAGGCCAGTTTTGCACCATACGTCTTTAAATCTACTTTCTCTCCCATGTTCTACTAGCCTGTAAAATTCACAATGAATGCAGTTTATCAACAATGATCTAAATATAGCTTGTATGGCTCTCTGATGGTTGTTGCCGGTTTTATCTCTGGCCTCTGAACACCGATGCTTCCAGATGGCCCACACTCCTACAGATAACAGGGTTATTAACAATTCTTTCTCCTTGCTATCAATGATTCGTCCGATAGTTGAGCAATCTTTGAAGAAAATTGTTTCAGCCACTAAATTCACATATTTGGTTCCAAATTTAGCAAGGAGCATATTGATATATACCCAAAAGCCTGTAGTTATGCGACACTAAGTAAATAGATGGTCTATCGTTTCCTCCTCAGTATTACATAATAAGCACCGGTCTGTACTTGTTATTTTACACATATAGGTAAGATGGCCGACCCATAGCCTTCGATGGAGTAATCACCATGCCAGTTCCCGTGCATTTCCTGGTAGACAAGGTAGATGTATTGCTTTCCAGGCATTTTTCCAGTTCTTTGGCGTGCATCCTAAATTGTTCCAATGCCTAACCACAATGCGAGCATGTCTGAATTCTATACCAGTCTCTAGATGCCATGTTGTATTTTATATGTTCTGACATAAATACTAATGTTGGTTGCAACATATCAATGTTGCCACATGCTTTCGGCAATTTGAACCATACAGCAGGTATTGCATTCTTTATTCTAACAAATAAGCGCTGAGCATCAATATGTCTCATTGATGTTATTCTTGCTACATCTTGCATCGCAATCCATTTACGAGATTTCGGATTTACCAAGTCAGGTAAATATTGAATACCATTTTTGATACTACTACTGCTACTACTACTACTACTAGTAGTCTACTACTACTACTACTACTACTACTACTACTACTACTACTACTACTACTACTACCACCACTACTACTACTACTACTACTACTACTACTACTACTACTACCACTACTACCACTACCACTACTACTACTACTAGTACTACTACTACTACTACTACTACTACTACTACTACTACTACTACTACTACTACCACTACTACTGATACCACTACCACTACTACTACTACTACTACTACTACTACTACTACTACTACTACTACTATTACTACTACCACTACTACTACTACTCCTACTACTACTACTACTACTACTACTACTACTACTACTACTACCCCTACTACTACTACTACTACTACTACTAATTTTTTGGAATAACCGACGCTGACGCAGTCGGACAAACTTCACGGAGGAACTCCTTTAAAAAGGCTTGCAAACCCCCAGAAAAAAACCTGGTGAACTAGTAATCTTGATTAATATTACACCAAAACAATGATAAATAATGAGCATTAATACAATCTATAAATACATATGGCTTAAAAAGTATAGATACAAAACAATAGGCTGATAAAGCTCCGATAGCAAAACAAAACTTAACAAAGGCATTACTATTCAACCCAGGTGTAGTAGTAGACCCGTGTGGCGAGTGCAACTATCCAACAAATGAAAAGTGCCTCGTCAATCTATGACAAATAAGTCAATCATTGACGCCAGTGGGCTGATTCTCTAGAGATCAGCGGGCGTAGTAGCATTTGGGTAGTATAATACATATAGTCGGCAGAAAAATTTCAGAAAAATTGATGGCGCTCTTGTTTACATTTTCAATTTACTTTATTGTAAGGTTTTGTAAATTACCATTCAATCCATGTGTGGTAGTAGGCCCGTGTGGCGAGTGCAACTATTCAACAAATGAAAAGTGACTCGTCAATCAATGACAAATAAGTCAATCATTGACGCCAGTGGGCTGAGTCTTTAAAGATCAGAGGGCGTAGTAGCATCTGGGTAGCATAACATATATAGTTAGCAGGAAAATTACAGAAAAATAGATAGAAATAGATGGCGCTCTTGTTTCCATTTTTGATTTACTTTGTTGTAAGGTTTTGTAAATTACCCGGGAACAAATAACCCTATAAAACTCTGTGCAAATTCCTAAAATTACCTGGGACAATTTTATAATTCAATGGCAACTTACTTTATCGATTGATTATTAAATTACCCCAGTCTGTTTATTTGTTAACATGAATTATTAAACATAACAATATCAAAGTGCAGACTAAAATGAATTACATGACACAGATTAATTAAAAGACACAGATAAATCAGCTGTTGTAATTAAATGATTTAAGCTAGTGCAGGCTCATTTATTTTTACAGCTCCCAACTCTATTGAAACTATGTTTGTTTGCACCATATGTCCTTGAATACTTTTTCTTTACCATGCTGCTTTAATCTAAAATATTCGCAAGGAATATGATTCAGCAGCAATGAACGAAATATTGCCTTTATTGCTCTATTGTGATTGCCCATAGATGGATTTTTCGTCTGTGCACACCGATGATTCCAAATGGCCCAAACACCTATGGTTAGTATTGTTATTAAAATAGTCCTTTCAGACTTTATGATATTTACACCGCTTGATCCAAATTCTCTAAATAAGACTACATGCGTGTCTAGAACAATGGGCTTCGCTCCAAATTTTGCCAAGATTTGGCTGATATAGTCCCAAAATTGTGACGATATTGGACATTCCGCAAATAAATGCTCGATTGATTCCTCGTCTGTTTGACATAAGTAACACCTATCAGAAGTCGTAATATTGCACTTGTATGTCAAGTGTCCCACCCATAGCCGTCGATGTGGTAATCGCTACAATAAATCACGAGCCATATTTGGTATGTATGGAGAATGTAAGATTTTCCATACATTTTTCCAACTGGATGGTTTATAGCTTGAGTCATCCCATCTCCTAATTGCTATGGGAGGTGTTACTTGTTTTCGTCTCATAATATGGTACCATTCCTTGGATCTCATCTTGTATTTTAACATCTCATCATCAAGAACTAATGCGGGTTGTGGAGTCAAACTATTATTATTTACATTTGGCAGACGAAACCATTCAATTGGTACAGCATGTTTTATTTTATTTAGAAACCGCTGGACATCTATATGCCTCATATGTGTTTTTCTAGCTACGTCTTGCATTGAAATCCATCTACGTGTTTGAGGGTGTAACATATCCGATAAATGTTGAATGCCATATTTTGCAAAGGACGGTAGATAAAGTACTGCATTGTTATAACATATATTACTATTGCCCCACAATTGCTGTTCTAGTACTTCCTTCCAGCACGTAGGTGGAGGCATGTATCTGTCAAATATTTCTAACTCCTTAACTTGATCTTTAAACACATCTGGTATCATTTGGCTATTCGGAGGTGGCTTCTTTGAGGTAAAAACATGCTCCGCCAGAAATGGTTCTACAATTCTCTCCATGAGAGCTCGTGAAACACATGCCCACGTCTCATCTGATGTAATAAGATCATCCAAAAATTTTAACCTTAAAGAAACACATTTCACTTTAATATCAATTAAATCAAGTCCTCCTTCTAACTTAGCATTATTGAGAACACGATGGGAAACTAAATGATTCTTTTCTTCCCATATGAATGACAATATCAACTCATTAACCTCCTTTTCTACATGTTTTGGCATGTGTACAACAGATGCTGTATACCATAGCCCAGATAATGCCAAGTTGTTGACAACAAACACTCTACCAAAGATTGAAAGACGACGACGCTTCCAATTTGCTAATATTCTCTTAAGCTTAGATACTCGTTCATTCCAATTTTGTATTGTATTCGGTTTCCTGCCAAAATAGATGCCTAAAATCTTAATGGTATCATTAGACCAATTGATTTCAAGTGGCTGGTCATTCCGCTCTTTCCATGGCTCCAGAAATAATCCTTTGGATTTTCCTTTATTGATTTTCAAACCAGATGCATTTTGGAACTTTTCTAGTACGTGGTTTAAAATTGCAAAATCATTGTTTGAACTGGTAAACACAGTTGTGTCATCAGCATATTGTGACAGCTTAAGTGGTCTTTCTATGCCACGAATACATATTCCTTGAAAGTTATTATTTTGCCTCAATGCTATGCCAAGTGATTCCATCACAATAACAAATAATAATAACGATAGGGAACACCCCTGTCTAACCCCACGTTCTAAGACAATTTCTCTGGATAATTGATTGTTCACTAAATAGCTACTCTTGATATCCGTATATAAAATCTTTACCCATTTAATAAAGTTTGAGCCTAACCCGAACGATTGCAAAGAATTAAAAGGAAAATCCCATTCCACACGGTCAAATGCCTTTTCATTGTCCAAGGCAATCACAGCTGAAGGGATGCTATCCTTCTCAACCAATTGTATAAGGTCTCTTATTACCATGGTATTGGTTAGAATTGTCCTCCTGGGTACAGCACATGTCTGCTCTGTTCCAATGATTTCTCCTAAAACACTACCTAGTTTCAATGTTAGTGCGCTGGATATTATTTTGTAATCTACACATAGTAGAGAAATTGGTCTGTAGTTCTGAATTAGACGTCTGTCATTTCCTTTATATATTAGCCTTACGTATGCCCTAGCCATAGTTGGTGGTAAATGGCCTTTCTCAAAAATTTCAGTGCCTAATTCTTCCATTATTGGACCTACAAGGTGCCAAAACGTTTGGTAAAATTCAACTGGAAGGCCATCACACCCCGGTGATTTTTCTAGTTTCATACCTTTAAGGGATTTAGTTAAATCTTCTAGTGTTAAGGGTTGATCACAAAATTCACTGCCTGTGTCTGACACCTTTTTGTCTATATTTGCTAACAAATCCAATTTTGCATCTTGATCAATTCCCTCTGACTTGTACAATGCCTCATAGTAATTGTATATAATAGTACTCATTTCATTGTTGGTAAAGACGGTTGAACCATCCGGCATGTTTAATGAGCACATCACCTTATCTATTGCCCGTGCTTTTTCTAATGTGCAAAAATATCGGGTTGGCTTTTCCCCTTCTGCGTGCATCTGGGCTCTTGCTCTAATTTTTGCACCCTCAAACTCATATTGTTCTATATCTCTTATTTTACTTTTAATTTTAACCAGTAATTCATAATAATTCTCTTCACCATTATTTACTTTAGCATTAATTTTCATCAGTGATCGATGAAGTGTTTTCTTGCGTTTGCGTATTTCCTGTGCTTTTCTAATAGCATACTTTCGGGAAACATACTTTAAATCCAGTTTAACATCCTCCCACCATTGCAATGTGCTCTTATATGATGCTTTCCTATTAATCCAATGTTGCCAACAACTCTCTATATTATTCTTATAAAATTCTTCTCCCAACAGTGTTGTGTTTAATTTCCAAAACCGGACCCCTTTTGTTACCCAGTCAGCATTGGCAAAGGCTACACAAACCATGTTATGATCGGAGAATGCAACTGGCTTAATATTAACATCTCTCCAGTACCCTGTTAACAAACTATTCACATAAATTATGTCGATCCTTGAACCAACTTTACCATCTACCGAAAAACATGTAAGATCTTTACCATGAGGTTTTGATATTCTATAGGTGTCAACTAAATTTTCATTATCACATGTTTCTTTTAAGAGTCTATGTGATGTATCAGTATAAGTTGAAGTTGCATTCCTGTCATTTTCTTTGTCTATGACACAATTAAAGTCACCACCCATTACTAAGTTTTCAGTGATGTTATCTAGTGCTGTTTTAGACATCTCCTTAAAAAAATTACGACGTAGTTGATGAGATGCAGGTGCATATATACACAGCAACGTGATACGTGTTTGTTGTATATCTAGAGTGACTCTCACCCAGCGACCATTTGCACCTGATACTGAAGAGATTAATTTTACATAGGCTGAACAACGAGGGAGTATAACAATTGCTACGCCTGCACTATTATCTTGAGATAACGAATAAAATATTCTGGATCCAGAAATCTTTTCTAAATTATCGTATGATTCTGACTTCTGAATTTTTGTTTCCTGTATCAAAGCAATGTCAATCTGCTCATTTTTCAGAGTCTCTAGTAAGTGACGTTGCTTTATGTCACTATTTAAGCCACTACAATTGAGTGTGCAAATTAGCATAAAAGGTAATAAAATGCTGTGTAAAACCGCCATTATTAAGCTAACTAGATTTTGTTTTTTTCGACCCTCTCTTAGACCATTTACCTATTTTACTCACAAACGCTGCATTACTTAGCTCAACTTTTTCCAAATGCTTATATTTTAATATATCTGAATCATGACGCAGATGCCTATATTTAACACCATTTGCCGTCACATATGGAACTAACACCTCTCCTGCCTCTGACCTGTACATGACCATTTCATCAGGTGATTTAGAACTCTGTGTTTGAATGGATATATCAGATTCAGTGACTGACATATTATCGTCTTCTATATCACTTTCCTCTATTTCTGATTCAGAACTCTCTCCATCTTTCTGTCGCTTTGTTCCACTCAATCGATCCGAGACACCAATTACTTTCTCTATATTATTTAAATCGTCTAGATTGAGTGTACTCAGTGGAAAATCAAAGTTAGTTTCAGTATCTTGCGACCTGAATTTTACTTGTCCTAAATTAAAACTCTCTTCCAGAGGGTATTGATCATCATCTTCAACTTGTGTGGAATTAGCCTCTCTGTCATCAAACTTGGATTGACTTGTTACTGGAGTAAGACTTAGCCCCTCATCTAGAACCTCTATTTCATCGCCTGCAACTACAGCGATTGGATTCTTAGTTTTTTCCCCATGCTTCTCATTAACATGGACTTCAGCTACAATCTCAGCAACTACTGGTTCGATGACATTTTCCGTAGCAATGTGCTTCCCATTAGTATGGATTTCAGCTACAATCTCAGCAGCTACCGGTTCTATGACATTCTCTTTAGAGACAACTTGCTCTGCACTTTTATCAGCACCCTTTTTGACATATTTGTTCTGCGGGCATCGCCACTTAAAATGATCAGATGATCCACAAACTAGACATTTGTTTTTGTTAGGGCAATCTGTTGCAAGATGTTCTGTTCTTAAGCAGATTCTACACTCTTTGATTTTCCCCCTGTACCATAATGGCAAGATAAATCGACCATCTATGGTGACCTTGCTTGGGAGAGGTTGTTCTACCTTTTCAAACCAAATTCTTCTGATGCCATTTTCTAAGGTTCGATCAAATGGATAGGTCTCGTGTTCTACTTTGTCCACTTTGCCATACTTGATCAATTCAGTGATAACCCGTTCATCTGGGATCTCTAATGGAACCTTCATCTTGACTAATAGACGATCAGAATCTATTTCCTCCACATTACACACCTCACCCTTCACGACAAGGACCTCGTCGAGCAACTTTTCCTTCACACTTTCATTAACTACGGTGACATTCCATACAGATTTGGAAACATTAACGAGACCTTGAAGGACCCGTGGCCCTGCCCCAACTACATCCTTCAACCCATGATACACCTCAATTGCCGAAATACCCCAAGCCTTTGTCGTGATTTTAAGACTCAGGGTACGCTTATATGAGGTTGCCATGGTGTTTTATAAAAAGAGGAACCCCATACTACTACAATATATAATACAAATATATAACACCAAGACGTCGGGGAAAGAGCTAAACACTAAATAAATAGTGTCCCCTTTTGAAACCCTGACGTCTACCAACAAATATACGAATAGAGAGTACAGTCGTATATTTGTTAGTTTGAACCACTTTCTAAGTGGTTCACTAACACCTAACCGATTAAAGTGGTTTCCTAATGCATACTATCATATTACAGTCATATATTTGTTAGTCTGTTCGAGTTGACCGGGGACAGCCAACTGACTATAAGGATTTATATAGTTAAAGAACTAGGCTTGTGCTTACAAATGACAAAGGAATTAAATCCACTCACTCAAGCGATCTTGCCAAATATAATGCGCTAGCCTACGAACTATAGAAATAGCAGACTGGCGCAGCGAGAAATGTATTGCATTGACCACAGTAAGAGGAACCCTACTAAATGGCGGAAACCGCCAGCTAAGAGGTATGCCTTTAGAAAATGGAGACACAAAATGCGCTCCAACCAAGACAAGAATTTACAAATTAAACATAAAGTTTGAAAGGAAACACTAATACGAAATATATGTATAAAATTATTCTACAAAAACGCGCTAGAAACTAGCAAATTCGGGCAGCAATTGCAGAGCTAAATAAACGCGTGCGTTCACTTCGACTACTACTACTACTACTACTACCACTACTACTACTACTACTACTACTACTACTACTACTACTACTACTACTACTACTACTACTACTATTACCACTACCACTACTACCACTACCACTACTACTACTACCACTACCACTACTACTACTACCACTACTACTATTCTACTACTACTACTACTACTACTACTACTACTACTACTACTACTACTACTACTACAGCAGCAACAACAGAATACAGTAATCATACATATATACATTACCGTTGCTATTATTCCATGCATTTGTTAATGCAATAGGTAAAAGACTGGCATGTCTGTGCGTCACTTACAGAGCCGCATCAAGCAGTATACTGTATCACAGAACAGTACATAAGATTTAAAGTTTCAAAAGTAACAGAAATTATAACGATGACGATGATTTATTTAAAACCCGTATATAGTGCATTGTTTGGTATAATAATGCATAACCTTCCAGTCATTTGCGCATATTCATTAACCCTTTCACGACGAAGCCGGCCCAACCCCGCTTCTGTAGTGGTCTGGAGGTATGTCAATTTGCAGGCCAAGAGAGACTTTTTTTTTTAATTGGCCACTGGAATGGCTGGCTCGGTAACCGAGCCAGTCATTACAGCGGTAAATTTTCAAAAAAATAGTCTTCTCTTGGCCTGCAAATTGACATTCAATAAGTAAATATTTTAATTTTTCGAAGAAATATAGTCATTATAGGGTTGAAGCGTAAGCACGTGTACACTCAAATCAAGAATGGACCTGAGGAAGCTAAGGATTTCGGCTGAGGACAAGTCACAGCGGGAAAAAGCGAAGAAGGACTGATTGTAGCTGTAGGATGTTTCTGCTACTACTACAGCCGCAGAATAACCATACATACATAATCACGCGTAATGAGATTGATTGTTATGTATGTATTATTTGAGCATAAGTTGGCTTCTAATGAAGTAATATTCAGCTATTCAATAATTTGAATTCAATAATATTAACATTCCGAATCGCGCATTCGGCCAGAACTTAATCATAATTTGTTAGCTTTGGGACATACATATATTTGTCAACACTAAAATTTCATTTTGTTGTTAGATTATTTTGTCTAGTCTATTTCCCAGCAATATTGGCATCGTACAATGCACCTTTCCGGTTTTGGCTATGTCCCCCCCCCCCCCCCATTTCTATCTAAGCTCCACCCCCACCTCGATCTCTGAACTTCCTGACTATCAATTTCCAGAAAACTATATCGGTAAGCTGTTGAATATTTTGAAACTAATTTAACTGGGTGCTGTTGCTGCCTATGGCAGCAACAGCGCCCAGTCAAATTAGTTTCAAAATATTCAGAAGCATGTTTCATAAATGAAAAACACATACAATTCGTATAACGGACTATTAAGTGTTAAAGACGGGCTTAATCGAATCATTCATGAGGCCATGATTATGACGTCAGCATACACGTCATAAATGATATAATAGCACATTAATCATTATTGTGATCTTCATGGCTTAGATGGTACCCCTGAAAAGTGGGATAGGCTTTCGATCTGGAAAGGTTATCACATATGGATAACATCTGCCTATATATGTACCTCAGTGAAAAAATCGTTAGAATTTGTCCACCTTTAGTGGTACCGGATTGTGAACATTGGGATCGTGGGCTCTTGGACAGGCGATTCGACGTGATGGGGAAATGTTAATTCCTCAGTATGAGAGGTCTGGTTTCCGGTTGAGACAAGAGACCTCATCTGGATGAAGGATGAGCAGACGGAAGTTGAGATCGTGTTTCTCTTCAGGCCTAATCTACGGGATTCAATTCCCTACTTCAATGGCTGTCACTTTTCTACGTAGATTCATTAAAATTCGTGTATTTTATCCTATGGCAGCAACAGCTTAGCTTCAAAATATTCAGCAGTATGTTTACAAAATAGTAAAAACATAGGCCTACAGTTCGTACACTTAACGGACTATTCAACGTTCATGACGGACCTAGATACGTTATTAAGTACACATTTTGATTGTGGCGTCACCCTACTTGCGACGTAATTTATTATCCTATGATTAAATGACAGATCTGAACTATCAATATCTCTCATACTTGTCCAAGGAATGCTTTCCATCACTTGTACCTGGACTCGTCCAAGGAATGCATACAGTCACTTGTACCTGGACTCGTCCAAGGAATTCATTCAACCGCTTGTACCTGGACTCGTCCAAGGAATTCATTCAGACACTTGCATCTGGACTCGTCCAAGGAGTGCATACAGTCACTTGTACCTGGACTCGTTCAAGGAATTCATTCAGTCACTTGTACCTGGACTCGTCCAAGGAATGATTTCCGTCACTTGTACCTGGACTCGTCCAAGGAATGCATACAGTCACTTGTACCCGGACTCGTCCAAGGAATGATTTCCGTCACTTATACCTGGACTCGTCCAAGGAATGCATACAGTCACGTGTACCTAGACTCATCCAAGGAATGATTTCCGTCACTTATACCTGGACTCGTTCAAGGAATGCATACAGTCACTTGTACCTGGACTCGTCCAAGGAATGATTTCCGTCACGTGTACCTGGACTCGTCCAAGGAATTCATACAGTTACTTGTACTGGACTCGTCCAAGGAATGTATAGTCACTTGTACAAGGACTCGTCCAAGGAATGCATACAGTCACTTGTACCTGGACTCGTCCAAGGATGCATACAGTCACTTTTACCTGGGCTCGTCCAAGGAATACATACAGTCACTTGTACTGGACTCGTTCAAGGAATGCATAGTCACCTGTACCTGGACTCATCCAAGGAATGATTTCCGCCACTTGTACCTGGACTCGTCCAAGGAATACATACAGTCACCTGAACTGGACTCGTCCAAGGAATGCATACAGTCACTTGTACAAGGACTCGTCTAAGGAATGCACACAGTCACTTGTACCTGGACTCGTTCAAGGAATGCATACAGTCACTTGTACCTGGACTCGTCCAGGGAATTCATTCAGTCACTTGTACCCGGCTTCGTCCAAGGAATGCATACAGTCACTTGTACCTCGACTCGTCCAAGGAATTCATTCAGACACTTGTATTTAAACTCGTCCAAGGAATGCTTTCCATCACTTGTACCTGGACTCGTACAAGGAATGCATAGTCACTTGTACCTGGACTCGTCCAAGGAATTCATTCAACCGCTTGTACCTGGACTCGTCCAAGGAATTCATTCAGACACTTGCACCTGGACTCGTCGAAGGAATGCTTTCCATCACTTGTACCTGGACTCGTCCAAGGAATGCTTTCCATCACTTGTACCTGGACTCGTCCAAGGAATGCATACAGTCACTTGTACCTGGACTCGTCCAAGGAATTCATTCAACCACTTGTACCTGGACTCGTCCAAGGAATTCATTCAGACACTTGCACCTGGACAAGTCCAAGGAATGCTTTCCATCACTTGTACCTGGACTCGTCCAAGGAATGCTTTCCATCACTTGTACCTGGACTCGTCCAAGGAATGCATATAGTCACTTGTACCTGGACTCGTCCAAGGAATTCATTCAACCGCTTGTACCTGGACTCGTCCAAGGAATTCATTCAGACACTTGCACCTGGACTCGTCCAAGGAATGCTTTCCATCACTTGTACCTGGACTCGTCCAAGGAATGCATACAGTCACTTGTACCTGGACTCGTCCAAGAAATGCATACAGTCACTTGTACCTGGACTCGTCCAATGAATGCATACATTCACTTGTACCTGGACTCGTCCAAGGAATGCATACAGTCACTTATACCTGGACTCGTCCAAAGAATGCATACAGTCACTTGTACCTGGACTCGTCCAAGGAATTCATTCAACCGCTTGTACCTGGACTCATCCAAGGAATTCATTCAGACACTTGCACCTGGACTCGTCCAAGGAATGCATACGGTCACTTGTACCTGGACTCGTCCAAGGAATGCTTTCCGTCACTTGACACAAATTCAAGATGTCTCGTTTTATTATATAGGTCTGCTTATACAAGTTATCATAAATAGTAACCACAGTAATATACACAAATACATTAAGAAATATATTAATAAATAATACTGGTTCAGCTTTGGCATTTAAGATGACGTAAACGCTTCATGTACATTGAACGCAACCGACTTATGAGGCGTATATAACAATACCGTGATGGGGTGATCGTATTTGTATGATCTCTTTGCTAAACATGAAAAACGTTTTAGGGATGAAGCGATAAATTATCGTGCTAATATTCATCCTAGTATTTTTTAATGTGAGTTCTTTGCTTTTATCCGGTTTTCTTTAACTACCGAAATGCTTCAGTGGCGATGTTCCGGTTGTATTGTGGGTGAGTGTCCCGATAGCGCGCGCTGAAACAAAACCAGAAAGCTACATGCATTATTAACCCAGTGCAATCAACATAACATACGCGAGAGGGAGGAAGGGGGGAGGGGGGGGGGGGGGGGGGGGGCAGGAAGGGAGAGAGAGAGAGAGAGACTAGCAAAACGGCATGGTAATCTTGCGACAAAGCTCCCACAAATGGCAATAACATCCTGCGACAAATGCGATCAAATAATTGACAACTCGGATATGTTATGCCAAGTTCATGATTTTTTCTTCGCAAATACTGCAATAAATATAGCGGCCTTTCATTGGCCACGTGGTTGATGAAATTGCATGACGTCTGATTGAAGTATATCCGAGTTACGACACTCGATATTAAAGCAGTCATGACGTCACAAAAATAGCAGCTACTGTGCCAGAAAATATATAGATATGTACCCTTAAATCCGACCAGGTGAGCTACCGTCATATTGTTTGCCTTTCCTCTCCTCTGGCCATTTCTAGCACACCCGCCGTCGCTTACTATAAAGGTCGCCCCCCAATCCCGAAATGGAAGCAGTCAAGCGCTGACCTTGAATACGTGAATAGCACGCCGACTGGAATTTATTTTAGTCATTCATTTCACGAAACTGACATGGATTCGGCAACTGAAGACGTAAGAATGATAAAGATATGTTTGTACACGCGCTCAAACGTATAAGTGACTAATACCTATTCAAAAACTAATAAAATACAGGTCCTATTTCTTCAAAATAATATACCTTATACGTACCTTCTTGTCGGTCTCCAGTTGCACAGACTACGTCATTACGTCACCAGTTACGCCATTGGCCAGGATTCCTTTTTGTAGGGGAGTTTGGGGTAACTTTATACAGCTGCTATTATTCTAGTTAGTCAATGAATGGATGAATGAATCTATCAATGAATCAATGAAGGAAGAAAGGAAGGAATGGGCACTATTTATTTTACACCTACGAAACGATACCACAAACCACAGCCACCATCATCATCACCACCACCACCACAAATAATGCTACCGCCACCAAAACCACCACTCCACCTCATCACTGCAACAAACAACGCCAACACCACGAAGCCACCTCCACGAACACCGCCAACGCGGCTGCAGCCGCGAAGCCACCACCACCAGCAGCACCACCACTGACAGCACCGCCATCACCCACCACCGCTACCACCACCACCACCACCACCACCACCAGTACACTGTGGTTGTTGTTGGCGGGGTTGCCGATGGTTGTCGTGATCGCTGTGGTGGGGGCGGCTGGTGTGGTGTGGTGGTAGTGGTGGTGGTGGTGGTGGTGTTATGGTGGTGTTGTTGTGGTGGTGGTTGTTGTGGCGGTGGTGGGGGTGCTGCTGCTGGTGCTGCCTGTGGTTGTGGTGGTGGTGGGGCTGGTGGTGATGGCGGTGGAGGTGACTTCTTGTTGTTGGCGTTATTAGTGACAGTGGTGGGGTGGTTTTGGTGGTGGCGTTACTATGTGTGGTGGTGGTGGTGGTAATGGTAGCGTCGTTTAACATCGTCGTGTCGT
>CM067367.1:124036119-124113619 GCA_034401795.1 Chaetoderma sp. LZ-2023a
CACGACACGACGATGTTAGATGCAGGTGCATATATACACAGCAACGTGATACGTGTTTGTTGTATATCTAGAGTGACTCTCACCCAGCGACCATTTGCACCTGATACTGAAGAGATTAATTTTACATAGGCTGAACAACGAGGGAGTATAACAATTGCTACGCCTGCACTATTATCTTGAGATAACGAATAAAATATTCTGGATCCAGAAATCTTTTCTAAATTATCGTATGATTCTGACTTCTGAATTTTTGTTTCCTGTATCAAAGCAATGTCAATCTGCTCATTTTTCAGAGTCTCTAGTAAGTGACGTTGCTTTATGTCACTATTTAAGCCTCTACAATTGAGTGTGCAAATTAGCATAAAAGGTAATAAAATGCTGTGTAAAACCGCCATTATTAAGCTAACTAGATTTTGTTTTTTTCGACCCTCTCTTAGACCATTTACCTATTTTACTCACAAACGCTGCATTACTTAGCTCAACTTTTTCCAAATACTTATATTTTAATATATCTGAATCATGACGCAGATGCCTATATTTAACACCATTTGCCGTCACATATGGAACTAACACCTCTCCTGCCTCTGACCTGTACATGACCATTTCATCAGGTGATTTAGAACTCTGTGTTTGAATGGATATATCAGATTCAGTGACTGACATATTATCGTCTTCTATATCACTTTCCTCTATTTCTGATTCAGAACTCTCTCCATCTTTCTGTCGCTTTGTTCCACTCAATCGATCCGAGACACCAATTACTTTCTCTATATTATTTAAATCGTCTAGATTGAGTGTACTCAGTGGAAAATCAAAGTTAGTTTCAGTATCGTGCGACCTGAATTTTACTTGTCCTAAATTAAAACTCTCTTCCAGAGGGTATTGATCATCATCTTCAACTTGTGTGGAATTAGCCTCTCTGTCATCAAACTTGGATTGACTTGTTCTGGAGTAAGACTTAGCCCCTCATCTAGAACCTCTATTTCATCGCCTGCAACTACAGCGATTGGATTCTTAGTTTTTTCCCCATGCTTCTCATTAACATGGACTTCAGCTACAATCTCAGCAACTACTGGTTCGATGACATTTTCCGTAGCAACGTGCTTCCATTAGGATGGATTTCAGCTACAATCTCAGCAGCTACCGGTTCTATGACATTCTCTTTAGAGACAACTTGCTCTGCACTTTTATCAGCACCCTTTTTGACATATTTGTTCTGCGGGCATCGCCACTTAAAATGATCAGATGATCCACAAACTAGACATTTGTTTTTGTTAGGGCAATCTGTTGCAAGATGTTCTGTTCTTAAGCAGATTCTACACTCTTTGATTTGCCCCCTGTACCATAATGGCAAGATAAATCGACCATCTATGGTGACCTTGCTTGGGAGAGGTTGTTCTACCTTTTCAAACCAAATTCTTCTGATGCCATTTTCTAAGGTTCGATCAAATGGATAGGTCTCGTGTTCTACTTTGTCCACTTTGCCATACTTGATCAATTCAGTGATAACCCGTTCATCTGGGATCTCTAATGGAACCTTCATCTTGACTAATAGACGATCAGAATCTATTTCCTCCACATTACACACCTCACCCTTCACGACAAGGACCTCGTCGAGCAACCTTTCCTTCACACTTTCATTAACTACGGTGACATTCCATACAGATTTGGAAACATTAACGAGACCTTGAAGGACCCGTGGCCCTGCCCCAACTACATCCTTCAACCCATGATACACCTCAATTGCCGAAATACCCCAAGCCTTTGTCGTGATTTTAAGACTCAGGGTACGCTTATATGAGGTTGCCATGGTGTTTTATAAAAAGAGGAACCCCATACTACTACAATATATAATACAAATATATAACACCAAGACGTCGGGGAAAGAGCTAAACACTAAATAAATAGTGTCCCCTTTTGAAACCCTGACGTCTACCAACAAATATATGAATAGAGAGTACAGTCGTATATTTGTTAGTTTGAACCACTTTCTAAGTGGTTCACTAACACCTAACCGATTAAAGTGGTTTCCTAATGCATACTAACATATTACAGTCATATATTTGTTAGTCTGTTCGAGTTGACCGGGGACAGCCAACTGACTATAAGGATTTATATAGTTAAAGAACTAGGCTTGTGCTTACAAATGACAAAGGAATTAAATCCACTCACTCAAGCGATCTTGCCAAATATAATGCGCTAGCCTACGAACTATAGAAATAGCAGACTGGCGCAGCGAGAAATGTATTGCATTGACCACAGTAAGAGGAACCCTACTAAATGGCGGAAACCGCCAGCTAAGAGGAATGCCTTTAGAAAATGGAGACACAAAATGCGCTCCAACCAAGACAAGAATTTACAAATTAAACATAAAGTTTGAAAGGAAACACTAATACGAAATATATGTATAAAATTATTCTACAAAAACGCGCTAGAAACTAGCAAATTCGGGCAGCAATTGCAGAGCTAAATAAACGCGTGCGTTCACTTCGACTACTACTACTACTACTACTACTACCACTACCACTACTACTACTACTACTACTACTACTACTACTATTACCACTACCACTACTACTACTACCACTACCACTACTACCACTACCACTACTACTACTACTACCACTACTACTATTCTACTACTACTACTACTACTACTACTACTACTACTACTACTACTACTACTACAGCAGCAACAACAGAATACAGTAATCATACATATATACATTACCGTTGCTATTATTCCATGCATTTGTTAATACAATAGGTAAAAGACTGGCATGTCTGTGCGTCACTTACAGAGCCGCATCAAGCAGTATACTGTATCACAGAACAGTACATAAGATTTAAAGTTTCAAAAGTAACAGAAATCATAACGATGACGATGATTTATTTAAAACCCGTATATAGTGCATTGTTTGGTCTAATAATGCATAACCTTCCAGTCATTTGCGCATATTCATTAACCCTTTCACGACGAAGCCGGCCCAACCCCGCTTCTGTAGTGGTCTGGAGGTATGTCCATTTGCAGGCCAAGAGAGACTTTTTCTTTTAATTGGCCACTGGAATGGCTGGCTCGGTAACCGAGCCAGTCATTACAGCGGTAAATTTTCTAAAAAATAGTCTTCTCTTGGCCTGCAAATTGACATTCAATAAGTAAATATTTTAATTTTTCGAAGAAATATAGTCATTATAGGGTTAAAGCGTAAGCACGTGTACACTCAAATCAAGAATGGACCTGAGGAAGCTAAGGATTTCGGCTGAGGACAAGTCACAGCGGGCAAAAGCGAAGAAGGACTGATTGTAGCTGTAGGATGTTTCTGCTACTACTACAGCCGCAGAATAACCATCCATACATAATCACGCGTAATGAGATTGATTGTTATGTATGTATTATTTGAGCATAAGTTGGCTTCTTATGAAGTAATATTCAGCTATTCAATAATTTGAATTCAATAATATTAACATTCCGAATCGCGCATTCGGCCAGAACTTAATCATAATTTGTTAGCTTTGGGACATACATATATTTGTCAACACTAAAATTTAATTTTGTTGTTAGATTATTTTGTCTAGTCTATTTCGCAGCAATATTGGCATCGTACAATGCACCTTTCCGGTTTTGGCTATGTCCCCGCCCATCTCTATCTAAGCTCCACCCCCACCTCGATCTCTGAACTTCCTGACTATCAATTTCCAGAAAACTATATCGGTAAGCTGTTGACTATTTTGAAACTAATTTAACTGGGTGCTGTTGCTGCCTATGGCAGCAACAGCGCCCAGTCAAATTAGTTTCAAAATATTCAGAAGCATGTTTCATAAATGAAAAACACATACAATTCGTATAACGGACTATTAAGTGTTAAAGACGGGCTTAATCGAATCATTCATGAGGCCATGATTATGACGTCAGCATACACGTCATAAATGATATAATAGCACATTAATCATTATTGTGATCTTCATGGCTTAGATGGTACTCCTGAAAAGTGGGATAGGCTTTCGATCTGGAAAGGTTATCACATATGGATAACATCTGCCTATATATGTACCTCAGTGAAAAAATCGTTAGAATTTGTCCACCTTTAGTGGTACCGGATTGTGAACATTGGGATCGTGGGCTCTTGGACAGGCGATTCGACGTGATGGGGAAATGTTAATTCCTCAGTATGAGAGGTCTGGTTTCCGGTTGAGACAAGAGACCTCATCTGGATGAAGGATGAGCAGACGGAAGTTGAGATCGTGTTTCTCTTCAGGCCTAATCTACGGGATTCAATTCCCTACTTCAATGGCTGTCACTTTTCTACGTAGATTCATTAAAATTCGTGTATTTTATCCTATGGCAGCAACAGCTTAGCTTCAAAATATTCAGCAGTATGTTTACAAAATAGTAAAAACATAGGCCTACAGTTCGTACACTTAACGGACTATTCAACGTTCATGACGGACCTAGATACGTTATTAAGTACACATTTTGATTGTGGCGTCACCCTACTTGCGACGTAATTTATTATCCTATGATTAAATGACAGATCTGAACTATCAATATCTCTCATACTTGTCCAAGGAATGCTTTCCATCACTTGTACCTGGACTCGTCCAAGGAATGCATACAGTCACTTGTACCTGGACTCGTCCAAAGAATTCATTCAACCGCTTGTACCTGGACTCGTCCAAGGAATTCATTCAGACACTTGCATCTGGACTCGTCCAAGGAGTGCATACAGTCACTTGTACCTGGACTCGTTCAAGGAATTCATTCAGTCACTTGTACCTGGACTTGTCTAAGGAATGATTTCCGTCACTTGTACCTGGACTCGTCCAAGGAATGCATACAGTCACTTGTACCTGGACTCGTCCAAGGAATGATTTCCGTCACTTATACCTGGACTCGTCCAAGGAATGCATACAGTCACGTGTACTTAGACTCATCCAAGGAATGATTTCCGTCACTTATACCTGGACTCGTTCAAGGAATGCATACAGTCACTTGTACCTGGACTCGTCCAAGGAATGATTTCCGTCACGTGTACCTGGACTCGTCCAAGGAATTCATACAGTTACTTGTACTGGACTCGTCCAAGGAATGTATAGTCACTTGTACAAGGACTCGTCTAAGGAATGCACACAGTCACTTGTACCTGGACTCGTTCAAGGAATGCATACAGTCACTTGTACCTGGACTCGTCCAGGGAATTCATTCAGTCACTTGTACCCGGCTTCGTCCAAGGAATGCATACAGTCACTTGTACCTCGACTCGTCCAAGGAATTCATTCAGACACTTGTATTTAAACTCGTCCAAGGAATGCTTTCCATCACTTGTACCTGGACTCGTACAAGGAATACATAGTCACTTGTACCTGGACTCGTCCAAGGAATTCATTCAACCGCTTGTACCTGGACTCGTCCAAGGAATTCATTCAGACACTTGCACCTGGACTCGTCCAAGGAATGCTTTCCATCACTTGTACCTGGACTCGTCCAAGGAATGCATACAGTAACTTGTACCTGGACTCGTCCAAGAAATGCATACAGTCACTTGTACCTGGACTCGTCCAATGAATGCATACATTCACTTGTACCTGGACTCGTCCAAGGAATGCATACAGTCACTTATACCTGGACTCGTCCAAAGAATGCATACAGTCACTTGCACCTGGACTCGTCCAAGGAATGCTTTCCATCACTTGTACCTGGACTCGTCCAAGGAATGCTTTCCATCACTTGTACCTGGACTCGTCCAAGGAATGCATACAGTCACTTGTACCTGGACTCGTCCAAGGAATGCATACAGTCACTTTTACCTGGGCTCGTCCAATGAATGCATACATTCACTTGTACCTGGACTCGTCCAAGGAATGCATACAGTCACTTATACCTGGACTCGTCCAAAGAATGCATACAGTCACTTGTACCTGGACTCGTCCAAGGAATTCATTCAACCGCTTGTACCTGGACTCATCCAAGGAATTCATTCAGACACTTGCACCTGGACTCGTCCAAGGAATGCATACAGTCACTTGTACCTGGACTCGTCCAAGGAATGCTTTCCATCACTTGACACAAATTCAAGATGTCTCGTTTTATTATATAGGTCTGCTTATACAAGTTATCATAAATAGTAACCACAGTAATATACACAAATACATTAAGAAATATATTAATAAATAATACTGGTTCAGCTTTGGCATTTAAGATGACGTAAACGCTTCATGTACATTGAACGCAACCGACTTATGAGGCGTATATAACAATACCGTGATGGGGTGATCGTATTTGTATGATCTCTTTGCTAAACATGAAAAACGTTTTAGGGATGAAGCGATAAATTATCGTGCTAATATTCATCCTAGTATTTTTTAATGTGAGTTCTTTGCTTTTATCCGGTTTTCTTTAACTACCGAAATGCTTCAGTGGCGATGTTCCGGTTGTATTGTGGGTGAGTGTCCCGATAGCGCGCGCTGAAACAAAACCAGAAAGCTACATGCATTATTAACCCAGTGCAATCAACATAACATACGCGAGAGGGAGGAAGGGGGGGGGGGGGAGGGGGGAGGGGGGGGGGGGGCAGGAAGGGGAGAGAGAGAGAGAGAGAGAGAGACTAGCAAAACGGCATGGTAATCTTGCGACAAAGCTCCCACAAATGGCAATAACATCCTGCGACAAATGCGATCAAATAATTGACAACTCGGATATGTTATGCCAAGTTCATGATTTTTTCTTCGCAAATACTGCAATAAATATAGCGGCCTTTCATTGGCCACGTGGTTGATGAAATTGCATGACGTCTGATTGAAGTATATCCGAGTTACGACACTCGATGTTAAAGCAGTCATGACGTCACAAAAATAGCAGCTACTGTGCCAGAAAATATATAGATATGTACCCTTAAATCCGACCAGGTGAGCTACCGTCATATTGTTTGCCTTTCCTCTCCTCTGGCCATTTCTAGCACACCCGCCGTCGCTTACTATAAAGGTCGCCCCCCAAATCCCGAAATGGAAGCAGTCAAGCGCTGACCTTGAATACGTGAATAGCACGCCGACTGGAATTTATTTTAGTCATTCATTTCACGAAACTGACATGGATTCGGCAACTGAAGACGTAAGAATGATAAAGATATGTTTGTACACGCGCTCAAACGTATAAGTGACTAATACCTATTCAAAAACTAATAAAATACAGGTCCTATTTCTTCAAAATAATATACCTATACGTACCTTCTTGTCGGTCTCCAGTTGCACAGACTACGTCATTACGTCACCAGTTACGCCATTGGCCAGGATTCCTTTTTGTAGGGGAGTTTGGGGTAACTTTATACAGCTGCTATTATTCTAGTTAGTCAATGAATGGATGAATGAATCTATCAATGAATCAATGAAGGAAGAAAGGAAGGAATGGGCACTATATTTTTTACACCAACGAAACGATACCACAAACCACAGCCACCATCATCATCACCACCACCACCACCACAAATAATGCTACCGCCACCAAAACCACCACTCCACCTCATCACTGCAACTAACAACGCCAACACCACGAAGCCACCTCCACGAACACCGCCAACGCCGCTGCAGCCGCGAAGCCACCACCACCACCAGCACCACCACTGACAGCACCGCCATCACCCACCACCGCTACCACCACCACCACCACCACCACCACCACCACCAGTACACTGTTGTTGTTGTTGTTGGCGGGGTTGCCCATGGTTGTCGTGATCGCTGTGGTGGCGGCGGCTGGTGTGGTGTGGTGGTAGTGGTGGTGGTGGTGGTGGTGGTGGTGTTATGGTGGTGGTTGTTGTGGTGGTGGTTGTTGTGGCGGTGGTGGGGGTGCTGCTGCTGCTGCTGCCTGTGGTTGTGGTGGTGGTGGGGCTGGTGGTGATGGCGGTGGAGGTGACTTCTTGTTGTTGGCGTTATTAGTGACAGTGGTGGGGTGGTTTTGGTGGTGGCGTTACTATGTGTGGTGGTGGTGGTGGTAATGGTAGCGTCGTTTGTGGTATCACTTAGGTGGTGTTCAATAAAAAAGTAGTGCCCATTCCTTCCGTTTATCCGAGCCATATCACAGGAATCACGAGGTAGAATCAGCAAATTTGGCAAACACATTGAAATTATGAGTGGCTAGGAAAATTCCTAGTTTGGGGTCACAAGCTAAAAAGTCGAGGTCACGGGATCACTAAGCGCATCCCAAAATACACACTTTTGACCATAAGTTCGAAACACAAGAAGAATCATCAAATTTGGCACATACATTGATATTATGAGTGGCAAGGAATTTTTTTTATGTTGAAGTCAAAAGGCACAAAATCGAGGTTACGTGGTCACTTAGTACATACAGGAATACACCTTTTCGTCAATAACTCTGCAATGCAAGATGGTTGAATCATCAAATCGATAACATAAATTCATATCGGGGTTGGCTAGAATTAAAATTTCGTTTCAGGTCAAAGGTTCAAATATCTAGGTCACAGGGCATTAAGTGCATTCCGAAATAGATATTTTTGGCAATAAATCGGAAACGCAAGTAGGTAGCATCACCAAATTTGGTCCATCTCTTCATCTTATAGGTGGCGAGAAGTTCTTTGAGTTTAGGACAACGCGTCAAATATCTAGGTCAAGGGGTCACAAAGTGCATACCGGAATACACATTTTGGTCAATAACTCCATAGAATCACGAGATTTAGCACGCGCTTTCGTATTGTGACAGCTTATGATAGTTTTGAGTTTGAGGTCAAACGATCATCTATCTAGGTCATGGCGGTCACTAAGTGCATTGTCATGCCAGAGTGCAAAGGCGTCAGTCAGCATCTCCCTCAAGTGAATTCTAGTTGATTGGTTGATTCATCCATCCATTCATTGACTAACTAAAATAATAGCAGCTGTGTAAAATTACCCCAAACTCCCCTACAAAAAGGAATCCCGACCAATGCCGTAGTGACGTAATGACGTAATGACGTAGTCTGTGCAAATGGAGACCGACAAGAAGGTACGTGTAGGTATATTATTTTGAAGAAATAGGACATGTACGTATTTTATTAGTTTTTGAATAAGTATTGGTTAATTATAGTTTTTAGTGTGTGCATAACCATATCTTTATCATTCTAACGCCTTCAATGGTGGAATTCTTGTCCGTTTAGAGAAATGAATGAGCGATATAAATTTCAGTCGACGTGCTTTTCACGTATGCGGTCAGCGCTTGACTGCTGCTATTTCGGGATTTGGGGCAACATTTATAGTAAGCGACGGCGGGTGTGCTGGAAATGGCCAGATGAGACGAAACGCAAACAAATGGCGGTTGCTCACCTGGTTGGATTTAAGGGTACACATCCATATTTTTTTTACAAATAGCCGCTATTTTTGTAACGTCATGACAGCTTTAACGTCGGTTGATATTCCCGATGGTGTACATTCCTTCCCCAGCAACGCAGGTTACTGTGCCAATACGGCCCAGTACCGGCCCAATAACTAGCGTTATCAATGTAGTCCCTGCACGCTTTCTTATTAGTCATTGGTTCATGCGCGTGCGCGTACGTATGTACGCATATAGCGTATACTTACAAGACGTTTGCCGGTAGCGGCCTCTGTCCATACTGGTCAAGCATAGGGTCTGGCCGGAGTGTGTACTGTACATGAAACACATATAAATGACGACATTATATCAACCTATGTGACATGCGCAGCAAGACCCACAACTAGCCACTTTACAATTACAAACATCCATTGATATTAGATCTTGCTTTTGACCTTTGACCTTAAACTGAATATTAAGAAATGTTATCGCAATGTAAATAAATAGTCATGCCCTAAGACTTTACCTCTCGAAATTGTTCAACAAATTTCCAATTTTCTGATAGAAGATGTCCTTTTGCAGACCAAGAGAAGGTTATTTTCGAATATTTACCAATGGAATGACCGGCCCGATCATCGAACCCGTCATTCCAGTGGTAAATTTTAAAATATAGTATTCTCATGGTCTGCAAATGGACATTTCTCAAGACCACGTCTTTTGGCTGATACGAGTGCTAAATGGTTAAAGACATCGAATTTCTTCGTAAACCGTGCCTACGGAGTACGGATCAGTTGTACAATTTCCCCTCAATCGAAACTTGTTTGTGTGTAAAAATAGTTTGGAATCTCTCTAGTAGTACAGCTGCTGGGAAGTCATAACTGTTGGTGGGAATATTTGTGTGTATCAATAGCGCCTATATGAACAGGTGGATAAATTGGGAGTGCAATGCCACTACCGTCAACCCACGAATCGGCAACACTTCTTTCTATTGAAGTGTTCTACTTCAGAGTTATACATCGCTTGACTGTCAGGTTTGTGTCAACTCGTGCAGCTGAGGATTTTGTTTCCAAGGATTCGCTTTCAATAGCATAATCACCGTGTTTCCAAGGATTAGCTTTCAATAGCATAATCACATTGTTTACAGTCTGGAAACGTGAATCATGAAAGAAGGTGATGTCAGAGACAAAACCATCGCCCGAATCACAACAATAATTCATCCCCCCCCCACCCCCCTCCCCCCCCCCCCCCCCCCCCCCCCCCGCTTATGACATAACAAATCACACACTCACCCTCCATGATCGAGTTATCTCTCTCTCCCACCACCCGTCCCGCTTATGACATAACAAATCGCACAATCGCCCTCCCTGGTCGAGCTACCCCCCCCCCCTCCACCCCACACCCCACCCAGCCCCGTTTATGACATAACAAATCACACACTCACCCTCCCTGATCGAGTAACCCCCCCCCCTCTCCGCGCGCATGGCATAGCAAATCAGACACTCACCCTCCATGATCGAGCTATCCCTCAAATCACCCCCCCCCACCCCGCTTATGACAACAGATCACACACTCACCCGCCCTGATCAAGCTATCTCCCCCCCCACTCAAACCCCCCCCCCCCCCCGCTTATGACATGACAAACACTCACCCTCCATGATCGAGCTATCTCTCTCTCCCTCTCCACCCCCACCACTACCACCCGCTTATGACAAAACAAATCACACACTCTCCCTCCATGATCTCTCGTCTCAGATACCTTACAACTTAACAAACTAGATTGCATGGACGATGATGCGTCATCGCGAATCCCTCCACGTTCACCGCTTTGACACCTTAACCCCCCCCCCCCACCCCCATCCCAGGTGGTGGCGCCAAATGTACATCCCTCTTCTATTCCACAATCATATTGCTAACTCACATACCAAATTGGTTTGTACTCCGTCCAATGGTTTCGGCGGAGTCACAGTACGTTACAATAAATATCCGTATGTTAAAATTTATTTTTTGACCCCGCCTCTGGGGGTGCTGGGGGCGGGGGGGGCAGGGGGGGCGGAGGCAAATGTACATGTTCTCTTGCACCCCGCACTCATATGAATAACTCACATACCAAATTTGGTTGAATTCCATTTAATGGTTTTCAAGAAGTTCTATCAATAACCTTGCCACGCACGCACGCACGCACGCACGCACACACACACGCGCGCGCGTGCGCGGGCGGGTCAGCCGGATGGCATAATCCCCACATTTCTTCTAAAGACGTGGGGATATTCAAACAGCTACCCTCAATTATCGAGTTATCTCTGGTCAGAGATCGCTTACAACATAACAAATCATACACCTACCCTCAATTATCGAGTTATCGCTAGTCACAGATCACTAGCTTACAACATAACATCACACACTCGCAGTCAATTATCGAGTTATCTCTCATCACAGATCGCTTACAACATAACAAATCATACACTTACTCTCAGTGATCTAGTTATCTCTGCACACAGATCGCTTACTACATAACAAATCATACACTTACTCTCAATGATCTAATTATCTCTGGCAACAGATCGCTTACTACATAACAAATCATACACTTACTCTCAATGATCTAATTATCTCTGGCAACAGATCGCTTACAACATAGCAATCACACACTTACCCGGCATGATCGTGTTATCACTGGTCACACTCACAGATCTCTTACAACATGACAAATAATACACGTACCGTCCATGATTGAGTTATCTCTGGCAACAGATCTCTTACAACATAACAAATCATACATTTACCCTCTATGACCGAGTTATCACTGGTCACAGATCTCTTACAACATAACAAATCACACACTTACCCCCCATGGCCGTGTAATCGATGTTCACAAATCTCTTACAACATAACAAATCATACACCTACACACAATTATCGAGTTATCGTTGGCCAGAAATTTCTTACAGCATAACAAATCGTACACCTACCCTCAATTATCGAGCTATTTCCGGTCACAGATCGCTTACAACATAACAAATCATGCACTTACCCTCAATTATCGAGTTATCTCCGGTCACAGATCGCTTACAACATAACAAATCATACACCTATCCTCAATTATCGAGTTATCTCAGATCACAGATCGGTTACAACATAACAAATCATAAACCTACCCTCAGTTATCGAGTTATCTCTAGTCACAGATCGCTTACAACATAACAAATCACACACTCACAGTAAATTATCGAATTATCTCGGGTCACAGATCGCGTACAACATAACAAATCATACAGTTACACCCGATGATCGAGTTATCTCTGACAACCGATCGCTTACAACATAACAAATCACACACTTACCCTCCATGAGCGAGTTATCTCTGGTCTCAGATAGCGCACTGCATAGCCGCTGAAGTGTAGGTCTGTAAGGAGGAAACAAAGGTAAAATACCACCTCGAGCTAAGCTCCACCCACACCTCGCTCGCGTTGGGATCGGTCGATCTCTGAACTCCCTGACTATCAATTTCCGGAAAACTATACAGGTAAGCAATGGAATATTTTGAAACTAATTTGACTGGACGTTGTTGCTCCTTATGGCAGCAACAGCGTCCAGTTAAATTAGTTTCAAAATATTCAACAGCATGTTTATTAAATAGTAGAGACACACAATTCGTACAACGTGTCTTACTATTAAGAGTTAAAGACAGGCCAATTAGAATCATTTATGGCGTAATAATTATGACATCATCGTACACGTCACGTAGCTGATTATGACGTCATATGACGTGAGATGATAGATGGATACTCTGGAAAGGTGAATGTATAGGCCTAACAGAGCTACATGTAATATCAATCAATTCTCAAGATGGCAGCTTAGTACACATTGCATACTGAATACAGGGCGACCGTTTCTTCGAATTAATCCGAAAAATACGGATTTTTAACAGGCCTCCGGATTTTCGGACATGCTGTCAAATATCCGGATTTTTTTGGCAGAATTAGCAATATTCATGAAATAATCAATCTGCTATCAGTTTTCGTAAATAGCACAGGCCAGCCTTCCTGGCAACATTGTCTTGGGTAGCGAGATGTGATCTACTATAGTCACGTAATCAGTTTGGTACACAGCTTTGAACTATACCTGTTGACACAGCTTCTGACTTCGTGGATGGATCTGATCTCTTGCTCATGTATCTGACGTCATCATCAAATATAGCATATGTTCGCTGACGTCACAATCATGCGAAAATCGAAAAGTCTGTGATGAACTGTACGAATTGTCTGTCCGATGAATTTACAATTTAATAAACAAATTAAATATTCTATTGATTATCTTGAAACTAATTTGACTCGGAGCTGTTGCCATCTAGGTAGCAACAGCTTCCAGTAAAATTAGTTTTAAAATATTCAATATCTTACCGTGAAATTGCGATTATGCGAATTGAGGTTTCAAGGTGGTAAAATTGATTTCAAAACGCGTATGAATTGGGCTGAGCTTAGATAGAGTGTCCTGTCGTAGATAGAAATGGATTACCATGCCTATAGTCCCACGTATTAGTACACATATTTTGATGATATCATTTCATTTATGACGTCATAGTTCACAATATATTGATCTCAATGCGTTGTATTAAAAGGCCACCTTTCTTTAGTACCCGAATTGTAATGGTCCATATCGAGCCGTTTAACCCTTTTATGACGAAACCGGCCCAAACCGGCCTCTGCAGTAGTCTTGAGAAATGTCCATTGGCAGGCTAAGTGAAGACTATTTTTGAAAATTGACAATTGGAATGACTGGCTCGGTAACCGAGCCAGTCAGGTAACCGAGCCAGTCATTCCAGCGATCAATTTTCAAAAATAGTCTTCACATGGCCTGCAAGTTGATATTCGATAACAAATATTTTAATTTTTTGACAAAATTTAGTCACTAAAGAGTTTAATTAACAATAATGTTGCTAACCCTGTAAATTGTCTGCTAATTGTGTGTCATCTAATCTTCAACCGTATATAGAGATGACAGCACTTAGCTGCCATGTTGTGATAGAATAGAGATAGGCCCTATAGCTATATATTCACAAGACAACGATAATTACAACAGAGCGAGATGTTATCTAAAGCGAACCACAGCCTATAAGATGATAAATGATACGCCTTGTTTGTCATTACGTAGTGTGTGTGTGTGTGTGTGTGTGTGTGTGTGTGTGCGCGCGTGCGCGTGTGCGTGTGCGTGTGTGTGTGTGTAAGCAGGGTTTCCAAAAGAACAAACCTTTACTTTCGGCCAATTCCGGTAGTTTTATGTTATATCTTTCCGGGGATTTATTCAGGAAATCTGACCACTCTGTTCTTGTGCGTCTGTAAGAGAAAATGAAAATAATAACTTACAAAATGCAGGTCTATAGGGAATCAAACAAAATAGTAAACAGTCTATGCAAAACTCGTCTAAAGGCACACATTCACACTAGAATGCTTAGAAATGATTTTTAAAGAATTGAATACTCTAAGAGACTTAAGCTGTGTTCCTCAATGTAATGAAACTTAATATATAATGATTTCATTCCGTATAAATTATTATAATGTTTTAGTTGCCAAGTTGAATTAGGGTCTCGTACCCAGCAAACATCGCTGTTAAATGTCCCATCTAATCGCCACTGCAAGGCCACGTGAAAAAGGAACGCTATTTGGCTTATTGGTACAGCGGGAAGTGCCGTTACTTTGTAGTGAGTACCCGGGTAACCTTGGCTTAGTCGCTGCGTGATTACTTCACTTCCACGTATGGCATCATTCGTTACCCTCGAGAACCTCCACTTCTGTATGTAATGGACCTTTCCAATTTATCCATCCATTATCTGACATCATATGACGTCATAATCAACTAGGTGACGTGTAGGATGACGGCATAATCATTACGTCATGAATGACTCGATATAATCCGTCTTTAACGCTTAATAGTTCGAACGTTGTACGAATTGTATCTCTTTACCATTTAATAAACGTTCTGTTGAATATTTTGAAACTAATTTGACTGGACTTTGTTGCTGCTTGAATATTTTGAAACTAATTTGACTGGACTCTGCTGCTGCCATAGGAAGCAACATTGCTGCCAAAGGCAGAAACAATGCCCACGTCAAAATAGTTTCAAAATATTTAACAGCTTACCTGTATAATTTTCTTGAAATTGATAGTCAGGGAGTTCATGGAGCGATAGATCCCAACATGAGCGAGGTGTGGGTGGACTTTAGCTAGAGATTAGCGGGGCATAGCTAAATCTGGAAAGGCCCATTGTCAGAGGTTGTAGATGTATGGACCAGCCCACTCTCAGAGGTTGTAGATGTATGGACCAGCTAAAACCTCTGGGAACTCTAGATAAATTTTTGGAAAATGGTTAATCTAAGTTGGAAGAACTTGTACCCGATCCGATTGCACATTTTCGTGCAATAAACTTTGTTTAAATCAAATCTAGACCCACCGATTGCAATGTCATCGAGTAATTGCGTAATTGCGGTACCGCTTCATGTTGATCGAGCTCACCCGTTGACGAAAACGAAATCATTGCGCGAAATCTATCAGTTCCAATCTCGCCGACTCTGAGACATGTAGTGTCTCACCGACTCTGAGACATGCTGTGTCTCACCGACTCTGAGACATGTAGCGTCACATCGACTCTGAGACATGTAGTGTCTCATCGACTCTGAGACATGTAGTGTCTCACCGACTCTGAGAAATGTGGTGTCGTGTGTTCAGTACGATGGATCCTTCTACAAAACAGCATGCGCGGTATGCGCGCCCCCACCATCACCCCAACCCCACTCCCTCCCCACACGAACACGGATTAAGAGAGCAGAAGCACCAATACACGACACCTCCTGGTGATAGTACCTCAAAATAATGGCGCAGTCATGACTAACGCATGGCTGATTAAAAAAGAAATTCCTAATTATGTGCGACACAATTGGATAGACAATATCTGAACATACTTGAGTTCTTCTGGTGTGGTATAATAGTTGTGAAGCTGTCTTCCTGTTTCTGTTATGTCCTGAAAAAATCAAACAAATACAATAAGATATGTCGGTCATCAAACATAGGCTATATAACACCTCCACTCGTGTCTCTTGGGAATGGGATCTCCTTCAATATCTGTCATCGGCTGAGGTAAAGGTCACAGTAGGCTCATAGATCATTATTAATGGACCGTTCAAGAGTAATGACGTCATATAACGTCATAATCAGCTAAGCGGCGTGTATGATGACGCCATAATCATTACGTTATACATGATTCTATGCGGTCTTTAGCTCGTAATAGTCCGACACGTTGTACAAATTGTACGTCTCTAATATTTAATAAACATGCTGTTGAATATTTTGAAATCAATTTGACTGGGCTCACAATAATTCTGAGTAGGACTCGAGAAGGGACGAGGAGGCGGTAACAAGACTAGGACACCACCTATGCTGGTACGATACATCAAATACTGACATTATTGTGAACATGGGTCACGGCAGCTAGACCTATATGCATTCACAATTGTCTTCATTTATAGACTTACCAAACTAGATAGACGTCTTGGTGGCGGCGCAAACAATGTCGTCGTACAGCGATTAAAGTCATCTAAAACATAAACACAGGTAATTCTTGTTAATTCCATCGCAAGGTAAGCATGACATTTGTAATCCATCCAATTAATGTGTTGCTGATTACTAAGAAATAGGGTGTGGATTTTACTGTATTGTTAACTTGGTTGTCATCACCCTCAGACAATTATTCATCGCGATTAGTTTATTTCTTACCGCCATCCTCTTGCAATATATACTATTTACAAATTCCTAAGGTTAACTTACGTACATTAACTGAAAACATTGAACAAAGGGAAACAAATCAGAAGAAGCTAAGACGAGCAAATCCTTGGTTCACTATTAATGTGCAGCTTCTCTGGTATCGCTGCATGGAAAACATTGCCTTCCCCTCCTTTTGGAAACTGTAGATCCTGGGATCGCGGATCCCTCTGGACAAAAAGCTAACTTACGTACATTAACTGAAAACATTGAACAAAGGGAAACAAATCAGAAGAAGCTAAGACGAGCAAATCCTTGGTTCACTATTAATGTGCAGCTTCTCTGGTATCGCTGCATGGAAAACATTGCCTTCCCCTCCTTTTGGAAACTGTAGATCCTGGGATCGCGGATCCCTCTGGACAAAAAGCTACACTTGTATGACGCTACCTGTGTATCAGTGATGTTGTACAACTGTAGCACCTGGGCAGCTCCGAAAGCAGGTCTAGCTAAGCTTGATTCCTGACACCGCAGACACGTTTGTACTATAGATGATGTTCGGACAGTGTAATCTCCAATGACTCTAGACACTATGTGCAATGTCAAACAAGCGCAATGACACTCAACTGTACTGCCATTTAGAGGAACTACAGTGATGTGCGGATGATTCTGCCATGTGCCACAGGCCGGGTTCCCGGACACTCCGTATCATGTACGGGCACCCTAGCACTGATTAGTCTGACAAAATCTGTATCATGCACGGACACCCTAGCACTGATTACAGTCTGACTAAATCTGTGCATGCCGTCGATCAAAAAGGAATTTGTGGTATGTTGGCCTATTTCTCTGTCAAGGTCTGTTCAAACTCCTGGAGGCTGGTGGGTGGGACTGGCCAAGCAGAAATGGCTGTCTGCAGATGCTCCCAAGCATACTCAATGGGATTCGAGTGTGAAGACCGAGCTGGGAACTCCGTTTGCTCGATACCATTGTTTTCCATGTAGAGGCTAACCACCATTGCTCTGTGTGGTCCCACATTATCACCCATCACAAAAAACTCTTGCCATATAATTGTACCAGCATACGGGCCAGACAAAAAGATGGCGAACTTCGATCCTCACACCAGTTAGAGAGTCATTCTGGACGCAGTAGAGGTCTGTATGGCTACCAGTACTAATGCCACCCCACACCATGACTGAACATCGACCAAAACGGCCATCTTAATTTTTATCTTGCCGCACACACGTCAATTTTAAAAGTTCAATCAGAATCGCAACTTGTCTGTCGATGAACAAGACATCTTCCCATTGAGCAGGAGTCCATTTGAGATGTTCAGTACTCCATTCTAGTCTCTCTTGACGGTGCCTCTCATTCAAGGGAATCCTTACAGTAAGTCTACCGGCCCTCACGCCACCGGCATGCAGTCTGCTTCTAATAGGTTGAGTGGATATCGCCAACAGTAACCCCACCCCCACCACCACGTTCCAGCTCTCGCATGGGTTTCACAATACTGTAGAATTGGTGATTCAGCTTCGCAGACAGAGACGATCAGGAGCCTGTCCTGTGGTTGTGTGGTGGTCCTCGCGCGTACTCCACATCTGTTCACTTGGCCGGCCATCTGATGCCAGTTCCAGGCCCTGGACATGCCACTCTGACTGACTCCAGGATCAACAGCTGCTCTTTGCTGCAACTACAGCCTTGTAGCAGACCAATGCCACGAGACAGTTCCTGATTACTCGGATAACGTCTGCGGAGATTCGGTTACGACTCTTTTGAGGTAGAAGAATCTAGCTTTTCTGGTATCTATTCTTTTATTAGTATAGATACCTGAAATTACACAACTCTTGTTTTGAATATTACTTCCTTAGGGCCGTACATAAGCCAAGGGACCTACATCCTGCGAGGCATGGGGTCAATACATCAAGCTTAAAATGTACCCCCGTCCCACCACCTACAGCCAAGTTAGTTTATTCACAGTCATCCTACACTTGTCCTAAGGAACCGCGTGCCATAAGGAGTCATATGAGTGACCTTATGCCTTACGCCCTTAGTAGCGCTGTTACTCTAGTTACTAGAGTAGCACCTAAATTGCTAGAGTACATTAATATTCGAGTATTTACTCGAGGGTATACCCAGCTACGAACCAGGGTATGTCGAGTAAGTCACGTGTTTGTATTGAAATCAATGTAATTTAAACCCGTTGTACATCTACACTCGTCTACCCGAGGGTAGATGATTTACCCTAGAGTAGCTACGAGAGTTTTTGCCCAAACTCACCCTTATGGCAGTACGAAACACCAAGTGGTAACTAACGTGATGGCCTAAGGAAACATGTGCCCTAAGGAACCACTACCCAGATGATAAGTGCGATTAGTCGAATATGTACATCCGAGGGTTCTTATCAGCTGAGTAGTACACTCCCTTGGAGATTTGTCAATGATTGCTACAAAAATATCCTTAATTAAGGTTAGATAAAGCCAATGAACTATGAAATACTTAGCCAATTCAACACGCATACCAGACAGGGTATGTTCTTTATGATACATGAGCTACATTTCAGATTCTGAATATTTTGAAAGTAATTTAATTGGAGGCTGTTAATTAACGCTAAAATGTTCCTGTCAAACATTATTTGAACGTATCCAGCAGTTTACCTGCATATGTCGATGTTTACATTGTGTCTATGACACCAGGAGATTAAGAAGGAAAGGGTGACTATGCTTGGCAGAATAATAATTTAGCAACATAATCGATAGCCTATTATAAGATATAGGTGTTGATTCGGTTGGTAATAGAATAGATTACCCACCGAATTCCCATATACAACTCCTTCAATAGCACCATAAATAACAGCACAGTTTTCTCTTTGAAGACGCTCTTGTTGTAAACTCGTGTTGCTTCGAACTGTAGTAATAGCCTCCAACAACGACGATATATATATATTATATATATATATATATATATATATATATATATATATATATATATATATATATATATATATATATATATATATATATATATATATATATATATATATATATATATATATATATATTGTGCTCGAATAGTACTCATTGGCTCTATTGGAGAAATTGTTAGTTCGCGTAGGCCTAAATGCGTAATTGCTTGTCAGTATTAGGTTTCAGATAATAACGAGAAGTCAATTTGTGCTCGGAGATGACACGCTCTCAATAAACGTGTTTTTAAACAGGATCGTTATTCTTTAACCCTTTAACACTCACGTCAGCCAAAAACGGCCTCTGTAGTGGTCTTGAGAAATCTCCATTTGCAGACCATGAGAAGGCTATTTTTGGAAAATTTATCACTGGAATGACTGGCTCGATAACCGAGTCAGCCATTCCAGTTCTAAATTTTCAAAAATAATCTTCTCTTAGTCTCCAAATAGACATTTTCTATGAGAAAATTAAAATTTTCTTGAACAAATTGGAGGTTCAAAGGGTCAAGCCATGTGGTTCTAAGATCATTTCTCTAAGTTACATGTAACTGATGTAAGCCCCCCACCCCCACCCCACCCCACCCGACCCCCACCCCACCTCACCCGACCCCCACCCCACCCCACCACACCCCACACACACACCATCCCAAAATATGTTACTATGCAACATGTATTACAAGATTACACATTTTACATACCTTGAGCATAAGGTATATATATATATATATATATATATATATATATATATATATATATATATATATATATATATATATATATATATATATATATATATATATATATAAGAGTACCTATGCAGGTAAGCTGTAGAGTATTTTGTCAAATTAGATTCACATTAAGCCCTATACTATCTTCTAACAGACAGCTTACCGTACCTCTATAGTTACCTTGAAATTAAGATTAATCCAGCTCTGATGGTCAGTGCCACTAGTGACTATTGCAAGCTAAGCCAATGACATAAATAAATTGATTAATAATTTTGATACTAATTTGACTGAGATGTTGCTGCCCCTGCAAACGCCGCCAGTCAAATTAATTTCAAAATGTGTAACCGTTAAATAACGGCCAACTGGTTAACGGTTGAAATTAAACTGAGGGGCGTGCCAGATAGCGATCACATTAACACGTTATTCTAAACCTTTCAACCCTAAATAGCAAAACAGCAAACTCCTTTCCGACTTAAAATTATTATGTTGAGTATTTTGTAAGTAATTTGACTGGTATCTGTTGCTGCCTATGTCAGCAACAGGTTCGTGTCAAATTAGTTTCAAAATCCTCAACAACTTACATGTATGGTTGCTGTGAAATGGGGGATTCTGGGAATTCAAGGTGGAATGGGTTACGCTCAATTGACCCTCCATATCAACATTAGTATTTATTAGCATATCTAGGCCTAATTGAACACGAATATATCTTTTACATACACCGCCGTTTATTGATTCATGTGAGCTTTAAGTCGTATAACGTTGGCGTAACCAGGGACGCTTACGTACAAGATACTCTCACTAATAATTTATGAGGGGCAGATTTTATTAATAGTTTCCAATAGCATTCTATATGAAGTGTCCATCTGCTGTGTATTGTAACGGCTAATCTGAATGTGTACTGGGATATTATAGTCTATCTGTGAACCTGAGTTACGTATTAAAGAGAGAAAGAGTGGGGAGAAAGTCCTCACATTAAAGAGGCACGGAGTCAAGTGAAATGTAGTCTCTGCGAATTATTCCGCCACCTCGGGCTCAAGGACAAAATCATAGGTTTTTCACTGGGCAATACGCGCATGGGTATGCGCGTGTGTACGTGAGTGAGTGGGTGAGCGTGCAAGTGTGTGCGTGCGTGTGTGAATGCATGTGTGCGTGCTCGTTAAAATTAAGTAACTATCGTTTGATCCCAAATCACGTAGGCCTACTCGTTATTATAGGCAGAGTACAAAATTATACCGAGAATTATAGTGACGTATTTACAAAAACACGACTAAAATGTTCATACTCATATCCCATAGAGCGCGTCCAGACGTTGATTTGCTATATAACGTGATGATGACATTATGCAAATTAATCAAATACGTGATTGACGTTCCAACTGAGGCCTCCATTTCTAGCTATGCTCCGCCCATTTCTAGCTATGTTCCGCCCATTTAAGCTAACCTGCTCCCACGCTTAGCCCGTGTTGGGATCGATCGAACCCTGAATTCCCAATATCACATTAACTATAAAGATAAGCTGCTGAGTATTTTGAAACTAAACTGCCGATGGCAGCAACAGCGCCCAGTCAAATTGATTTCAAAATATCCAACAGACTGCGTATAAAGTAAATAGTGAAGACATACAATTCGTATACTTGACGGACTATTCAATGTTCATTACGGAGCTAGATAAGGCATTTATTACGTATTTTGATTGTGACGCTAGCCTCCATGTGACGTAGTTGATTATGACGTCATATAGTCTAATTGCGTGACAGATCGGATCTCTACATTATCACCCTGAAACTAGGGCAGACCCCGGAAACAGGTGTGAACAAACCATCAGGGTGTTAGCTATTTCATCCAAGAAATCAGCAATTCTCGATTTAACACAATCATACACGTAAGCCGTTAAATGTTTTGATACAAATTTTAGAGGGAGCTGTTTCTGTTGTATCTGAAGCAAAATATGCAACGGAATGGGCCTACATCTTTACATTCTAACGGATCTGTTTTAGATCAATTTGTGCACCCCCCCCCACCCCACCTCCTGAACCGTCAGATTAAAAATGGCATGCAGGTGTAGTGTAGTTGTCTGCACATAAGCTCATTAGAAGCGGCACTGACTCCCTGCTTGTGTCAGCAGAGCCTTGACTCCCTGCTTGTGTCAGCAGAGCCTTGACTCCCTGCTTGTGTCAGCAGAGCCTCGACTCCCTGCTAGTGTCAGCAGCGCCTTGACTCCCTGCTAGTGTCAGCAGTGCCTTGACTCCCTGCTAGTGTCAGCAGTGCCTTGACTCCCTGCTTGTGTTAGCAGTGCCTTGACTCCTTGCTTATGTCAGCAGTGCCTTGACTCCCTGCTAGCGTCAGCAGTGCCTTGACTCCCTGCTAGTGTCAGCAGTGCCTCGACTCCCTGCTTGTGTCAGCAGTGCCTTGACTTCCGGCTTGTGTCAGCAGTGCCTTGACTCTCGGCTTGTGTTAGCAGTGCCTTGACTCCCTGCTTGTGTTAGCAGTGCCTTGACTCCCTGCTTGTGTCAGTAGTGCCTTGACTCCATGCTTGTGTCAGCAGTGCCTTAACTCCCTGCTTGTGTCAGCAGTGCCTTGACTCCCTGCTTATGTCAGCAGTGCCTTGACTCCCTGCTTGTGTCAGCAGTGCCTTGACTCCCTGCTTGTGTTAGCAGTGCCTTGACTCCCTGCTTATGTCAGCAGTGCCTTGACTCCCTGCTTGTGTCAGCAGTGCCTTGCCTCCCTGCTTGTGTCAGCAATGCCATGACTTCATGCTTGTGTCAGCAGTGCCTTGACTCTCGGCTTGTGTTAGCAGTGCCTTGACTCCCGGCTTGTGTCAGCAGTGGCTTGACTCCCTGCTTGTGTCAGCAGTGCCTTGACTCCCTGCTTATGTCAGCAGTGCCGTGACTTCCTGCTTATGTCAGCAGTGCCTTGACTCCCTGCTTGTGTCAGCAGTGCCTTGACTCCCTGCTTGTGTTAGCAGTGCCTTGGCTCCCTGCTTGTGTTAGCAGTGCCTTGACTCCCTGCTTGTGTTAGCAGTGCCTTGACTCCCTGCTTGTGTCAGCAGTGCCTTGACTCCCTGCTTTGTCAGCAGTGCCATGACCCCCTGCTTGTGTTAGCAGTGCCTTGACTCCCTGCTTGTGTCAGCAGTGCCTTGACTTCCTGCTTGTGTTAGCAGTGCCTTGACTCCCTGCTTGTGTTAGCAGTGCCTTGACTCCCTGCTTGTGTTAGCAGTGCCTTGACTCCCTGCTTGTGTTAGCAGTGCCTTGACTCCCTGCTTGTGTTAGCAGTGCCTTGACTTCCTGCTTGTGTTAGCAGTGCCTTGACTCCCTGCTTGTGTTAGCAGTGCCTTGACTCCCTGCTTGTGTTAGCAGTGCCTTGACTTCCTGCTTGTGTTAGCAGTGCCTTGACTCCCTGCTTGTGTTAGCAGTGCCTTGACTCCCTGCTTGTGTTAGCAGTGCCATGACTCCCTGCTTGTGTCAGCAGTGCCTTGACTTCCTGCTTGTGTTAGCAGTGCCTTGACTCCCTGCTTGTGTTAGCAGTGCCTTGACTCCCTGCTTGTGTTAGCAGTGCCTTGACTCCCTGCTTGTGTTAGCAGTGCCTTGACTCCCTGCTTGTGTCAGCAGTGCCTTGACTTCCTGCTTGTGTTAGCAGTGCCTTGACTCCCTGCTTGTGTTAGCAGTGCCTTGACTCCCTGCTTGTGTTAGCAGTGCCTTGACTCCCTGCTTGTGTTAGCAGTGCCTTGACTTCCTGCTTGTGTTAGCAGTGCCTTGACTTCCTGCTTGTGTTAGCAGTGCCTTGACTCCTGGCTTGTGTTAGCAGTGCCTTGACTCCCTGCTTGTGTTAGCAGTGCCTTGACTCCTGGCTTGTGTTAGCAGTGCCTTGACTCCTAGCTTGTGTTAGCAGTGCCTTGACTCCTGGCTTGTGTTAGCAGTGCCTTGACTCCTGGCTTGTGTTAGCAGTGCCTTGACTCCCTGCTTGTGTCAGCAGTGCCTTGACTTCCTGCTTGTGTTAGCAGTGCCTTGACTCCCTGCTTGTGTTAGCAGTGCCTTGACTCCCTGCTTGTGTTAGCAGTGCCTTGACTCCCTGCTTGTGTTAGCAGTGCCTTGACTTCCTGCTTGTGTTAGCAGTGCCTTGACTTCCTGCTTGTGTTAGCAGTGCCTTGACTCCTGGCTTGTGTTAGCAGTGCCTTGACTCCCTGCTTGTGTTAGCAGTGCCTTGACTCCTGGCTTGTGTTAGCAGTGCCTTGACTCCTAGCTTGTGTTAGCAGTGCCTTGACTCCTGGCTTGTGTTAGCAGTGCCTTGACTCCTGGCTTGTGTTAGCAGTGCCTTGACTCCCTGCTTGTGTTAGCAGTGCCTTGACTTCCGACTTGTGCCTTTAAACGACTAAGTTTTACTTATATCAATTAACCCTTTAATTATCAAGATTTTAAAAGAAAATTATAATAATTGCAGGCCAAAAACAGCTTTCTGTTGTCTGGCAAAAACACATTCCTTAAAACACGGCAGAGGCCAGTTTGTCACGCTTGCTGGACCGTCAAAGTGGTAATGGTAAAAAAAATTCATAGTTATCCACTTTGAGGATTGGTCATTTGAGGGCCAAGAGAATACCATTTTTGAAAATTTACGGCTGAAATGACTATCACGGTACCCGAGCCAGTCATTTCAGTGGTAAATATTAAACAATAGTATTCTCTTAGCCTAGAGATGGACATTTAATAAACACATATTTGGATTATTTTTATCAAATTTAGCCATTAAAGGTCTAACCTACTACCATTATTACCCGTCATCACATCTACTATTGAAGCTTGTGACGGCAAACACCAGCACATCACAGGTAAGACTCACTTGGCCCACACGGCAAGCACCAGCACATCACAGTTAAGACTCACCTGGCCCACACGGCAAACACGAGCACATCACAGGTAAGACTCACCTGGCCCACACGTGGTTGTGGTACGGCAATGTTCGTCCGGCAGTTTGTGCCCGGCTGTATCCATATCCATCCGTCTGAAAGTTGGCAGACTTGGGTGGTACAGACCGTCCTTCACGGCGGCAAGCTGCACCCTCCGGAACGAAGGGTACTGAAACGAATAAGTCGGCATGCGCATTGGGTTGATGCGCTCCACATGTGTCGGTTCCACGCCGATAGTTGTCATCGTGATGGCCTAAAATGTAAGCAAATTTATACAATTGACGATGACGATGCCGATGAAAACATGGATGATAACGACCAGCAATAGCAGCACAAATTCCATCATCACTGCCACCAACACCGCCACTAAGATCGCTAACATCATCAGATTCTGCCATCATCGACGACGACGACGACGACGACGGTGACAACTAGTGATTGCGTTGCCGCTTTAAGCATTTATGCTACTGAGTGCTCTTTATGAATACATTTAATTCATTACTCAATAGATAAAGAAAATTGTTTTTAATTTTTTTCCTTCAAATGTTCAGATTCTTGGTGTGGCATAAATGACCTATGGAAACGATGCTGTTCAAAATAGTTTTGCCAGGCTAGGCCTACAATAGTCAACCGATTCCGTAACCAGTTAATTACAAATTGGGACATGTGTGCGTCGGCACTATGTCTCGCGAATGGAGAAGTAAGTAATAGGCCCTTATACCGCTCAGTGTGGTTTATTACGTCTCCTACTTACACAGCTAAGCCTGATACTGTACGGTTTATGTTTGGTTTTAATAATTCTCTTATTTTGTATCGACGCTTTGCTCCCGGAAAAATCAATACCTGCTCACAGGTTATAGAAGTTTGTCGTGAAATATAGCCTATAACGTGTACACAAAATATATTAACAGTCTAGCTTTTTAAAGTAACTCAACGTGGAAATATCACATGTAGGCCTAGCCTATGGTTTCTAACTCACCGTGAATAATTTCCTGATCAGATCTGTACCGTGGGCCAGCCGGGAAGAAGTAAAAACGTCAAAACACGTCTGACTTCTAATACGTCTCCACACATCGTTACTCGGGACAACGAGAACAATGTATGACGTCATAATTCGGATTATTGCCAATTTATTATGCGGGTCGATACCGGTCAGTTAAGCCGTATTTTGAAAAGCCTACATTATGTCTGAGCCAAGCTAATTATTAAAGTGCTTATTTATAGCACGGCGAATTAAGATTCTATTCAGAGCGTTTATCAAGTTGTGTATTTATTATTAAAGGGTAGCCGTTACAAACAGACGTACGTAATCAAGGAATTGTGGCCTATCTTACACCTCATCGGCACGCAATCATTTGTTCTTACCTCAAATTTTTTTTTATATAATAGGAGGCGGAGCAGTAGTGGCAACACCACGGCTAAGCCAGCCGTAGGCAAATCAGAAGTTTTAGATAGTATGTAAAGAAAGAATTATCAAGGCATAGTTCTGTGAAAAGTAAACAAACAGAGATATGCTCCTTGCTCCGGCAAGGATCACCACCGTCAACATTTCTAATTCAATCCGTAAGTGGTGTTCTATAATTCTTAATGCAGATTTACCCCTAACCCCAAACACATTTATATTTAAGTTTTAATTTCCAAGTTAATTGGTGTTCATTTCTAAACATATTTAGTGGAAGATGTTGCCGTCACGGGCAACATCATCCACCAAGGCTGCTAAAAAATACACACCAAATTCTTGGTTAAAATCCAAAATTTCTTATAAAAAATGTATATTTGTAGAACAAAAAAATTAACGGATCGCTATAAAAATAGAAAATCCAAATTTAAATGCACCTAAACCAAGTCAAATAATTAAACTAAAAAGACCAGCATCACTCATGACAAAATGGTACAAAAAAAACCCTATTGTATCGTCCTGTAAATGTACGCCTATTCAGGCGTTATTATTATACTACCAGTAATTTTCTAGCTGTCACCTTATATATTTAAGCAATAAATAAATAATTTTGAATCTTGAAAGCAGACAAGAGATTCCATTCATGGCCAGACCTGAGGTGAAAGCCCCAGGTTTCCAAACAAGCGCACTTCTTTATTTAAACAGATGCTGAACTCGCTAACAAAAGAAATTACGTAAAACCAATCTACCTAGTCTACTGTCTGTGTATATGGATAGGCTGTAGTAGGCATATCCATGATTGATATAAGAATAAGTATCTCTTCGCTAGACGATAGAAGTTTTGACGAATTATTTCACATTTCCATTCTGATCCCACCATTCGCGAAATCATGACAACTTCATGTCAAAGTAACATTTAAGCCGTGAAACTTAGCTTTGACAATAACTGGGAAACGCTGTCTATGTCGTAACTATAACGCGTCAGCATTTGCTTCTACACTGACGGAAAGCCGACGTCTGGCCGGCCGGCGGCCGGCCGGACGGCCGGGTGGGTGGGTGGGTGGGCGGACGAACGGACAGCTAGACGCACGGACGGGCGGATGGACTGATTGAATAATCAGGTAATTGGGTGGCTTGGTAGGGTGTTGCTGAACAGTCAAAACGAACACCTCGTGAATGGCTGATAAGTGGATCGTTGGATTGTCGGAATCGACTAAAGTAATGGAGGAATACTAGATCGGTGCATAGATGGATTGATGTTTGGATCGGTGTTTGTATTCGCTAAATGCTTGCGTGCGTCCGTCCGTGCGTGCGTGAGTACGTCCGTCCGTGCTTGCGTGCGTGCGTGCGAACGTTTGTGAGTACGTGCGTGCGTAGGTGCTCCAATATATTATATTCTATAGTCACATTTAAAGACACCGTATAGTTGTGCATGTAGAGGGAGATAACTCTTAAAACTATAATTATGCTAGGAGGAGTTATTTACTTCAGATACGCGCAGAGTAAGTGGCCCATAGATAAAGCATTTACTATATATACTTGCGGGTTGCGTTTATACAATGCAACCTACGTATCCTTGATGATGTATAACTGTAACAGCTGGACAGCTCCAAAGGCAGCTCTAGACAAACTCGATGCCTGCCACCGCAAACGCCTACGCACCATCGCTGGACACCGATGGCCAGACAGCATAATTTCCAACGATGCACTATACAAGAAGTCGCCGCTGTCTGTAAAAGTCGCCCAGCAAAGATGGTCCATGTTTGGCCATGTGCTAAGGATGTCTGAAGAGACACCAGCACAGAGCGCCTTGGAAATCTGCTAAGCGTGCTACGAGGTGACCTCAAGAAAACAGGACTCGGTACACTCAAGCCAAGAATGGACTTGAGGAAGCTAGGGATTTCGGCTGAGAACAAGACACAGTGGGCAAAAGCGAAGAAGGACTGATTGCAGCTGTAGGATATGTCTACTACTACAAACGCAGAATACAGTAATCATACATATATACTCGCTCGATCGCTCATGACCCTTTCTAAGGCGGCATTTCAGAGTTCAGTATTTTCTCACCGGATGTCTAGTCTCCAGAATAATATGGTTTTGTTACTAACCCCATTACGTAGTTGAATAAAGTGTCAGATTAACATAGCTAATACAACTTTATGTCTGATAAAAATATGTAAATTTACGTCTGTTCAATTTCTCTTCAAATTACCAAAGGAAAATCTTGTCATTTTTAAGGCGATATATGCAGCCGATCCTTTGCGTCAGCTAGTCAGCGAATATCCGGTCATGCGCAATTGCTATTTACTGATCTTGCGTCACCGACGGTCGCAACAACTAGCCCCGAAGAGAGGGTATGCGCATGAGCCATCTAGACAACGTAGCCATATCTATGAAGTGGCCTCATTCACCGGGTTTAGTCCAATAACTGGAAGTGACGCAGTTTTACGGCGTACCAATAAAAATAATATTTTCTTCACAATTTCGGAACTAATTTGACAGTAAAATGTTGCTTTCTTGGCTTCAGTGTAATTAGCATAGCAGTAAAGGTGTTTCTGAGTAATAAAATGGGTAGGTTTATCAGGGACGTATTTCGCAAGTGCAATCGGACGGGATTGTTTGAGTATCCAGATATAATTCTAAAATCCGGTATAAATTTTGAAATTTGGATCCTTCCAGAAGACATTTAATGCCTCAAAACATGATGAAACAGAACCGGAAGTGTAGGCATTTAGTCCAGTAAAACTACAAATTAACCTAGAACAAATTGCAACAGAATTTATTTCTTTTCTGCGGCATTCATGGGACTGCCAGGTGTCACATATCAAAAGTCCTCCAAAATCCCTCGACGGGAAAGTGGGTAAATTCGCATATTTAGCTACCGCCATTATCCGAATAATGAAACTTCCCTTACCTGCTTCATTCCGCAAAAAAACGAAGTAGAAATGTTGTCTAAGCTCTGAATTTCATGGTCACGGAAGACAGTAAGCAATTGGCAATATTGCCTTGAACCACTTGTACAAATTCTCCAAACCACAGATTAAATATGGTTCTATGCACAGGGCCGGGGTAATTTAAAAAAATTATATTTAAAGTAAGTTTAATTTAGTTTTTCGCTTTTAAAATTTTATCTAAACTAAATTGCATTTTAATTTTCACTTTTATCTCACAATTTGAATAAATTTCTATACAATTCAATCAGAATATGGACATGGATTTAGATACATGCGTTATTTGTAACCAGAGCCTAGAAAATGGCTCACAAACTGTTAAGCTTCGAGTTAAAGGCTGTGACGGTATTAACAATGCTAGCAGAGCCCGTGAAAGCGATCTCATAGCTGAAGTAGGACAGAGGGTTCATGTAAAATGTCGACGGGAGTTCATTGATCCCAAGCGGATTGCCCGTGACACAGAGAAAATTGAACAATCTCCGCCACCCATGCGAACACTCCGTTCAGAAAGTCCAACATTCAATTTTAGTGAACATTGTTTGCTATGCGGATACCCTGCAAAAATTCAAGATGGAAAGAAACGTGGCTATGATATTTATCCAGTAAGTACTCATGACTTTCAATGTAGTATCGCCGAGGCCTGTGAGCAGAGAAAAGACGAATGGGGCAAACTTGTAGCTGGGCGGCTTGCCTTCACGCCGGATTTATGCGTTGTCAATGCAGTATACCATCAAAGCTGCAGCGTAAATTTTCGAACCATGAAAAATATCCCTCAGCTGCACTCATCTTGCTCATCCCAAAAACATGGAAGGCCAGAAGACTTGGACAGAGTAAGAGCATTTAGTGCGACAATGGCATTTCTTGAAAATAATGATGATGAGCAGCTGACCCTGCACGACCTCGTTAATAAAATGCAAGAGTATCTCGATGATAAAGAGAATAAAGCATACAGTACAAAATACATGCAGGATAAAATAAAAGATAATTATGGCGATGAAATATTTATTAGCACTGTGAATGGTAAGCCAAACGTTGCTACCTTTCGTTCTAAAGCATCTACTATTTTGACTGACTTCTATAAGGAACAGAAGAGAAAGGATTCCAAATCAGAGAGCATGCTAATCATCCAGACAGCTGCCAAACTGCTTAGACACGATATTAAGTTAATTGATTCATGCACATCATCTGAAAGCTATCCATCAAGGGAGCAAATGAGCGACCCAGTAAAGGCATTGAATTATTTACCAGAGACACTGCGGGAGTTATTGCGGATTTTGTTTACTGGAAAAGACACAGAAATGAAACAGGCATCAGTTGGACAGGCTAAAGATATTGGAGAATCAATTATTAATTCGATGTGTGGCCAATGTGTATCAAGCATTTCGTTCCAGAGAAAGAGACAAGCTATTACCGTAGCATCCAAAACATCTCTCAAGATTGATGATGAATGTGTACAAATTGATCCACAACTCCTATTTCAAAGACTCAGTTTAATTGCTACAAATGGATCAAAAGGGAATCCAGCATCTTATTTTGAGTATGAGTTGTGCACTCATCCGCCCGCACTCTTTGATAATTCATCTCTTCCATGGGAAGCAAATAAGCCGGCACTTGCTGATGCATTGTGGAAATTAATTCAAAATGAAGATGCAGTCCTTCCAGATTCTGTCCACTATGTGCTTGATGGAGGAGCTCTATTACACCGTGTTCCATGGCAGCGTGGAGAGACATTTGCAAATGTTTGTCATAGATATGTAAAATATTGCATAAGCAAATATGGAAAGGCTACAGTAGTTTCTGATGGTTATGACCAAGGGCCAGACATAAAAGATGTAACACATAAGAGGCGAACTCGTGGATCAGGCGCAACTGTTGTACTGACTCCGCAAACAGTTGTAACTCTGAGTAAGCCTGATTTTCTTAGTAACAAGCAGAACAAACATCGGTTCATATCAATCTTAAGTGCAGCTCTCGAACAGGCTGGATGCTTAACGATAAAGTCAAGAGGTGATGCTGATGTCTTAATTACGCAAACGGCTATCTTGGCTTCAAAGTCAACAAATACTGCTCTTGTTGGAGACGATACCGACCTACTGGTGTTGCTTCTATACCATACTGATATGAATGGCTGTCAGCTATTTTTCAGACCAGAGCCAAAGCAAAATGCAAAGAAACCCCGACTGTGGAATATCAAAATGGCAAAGGAAAAACTCGGGTTCTGTTTGTGCTCACAGCTGTTATTTATCCATGCTATCCTTGGCTGTGACTCAACATCTAGACTTTATGGAATTGGAAAATCTGCATCCCTTAGCAAAATCCAGTGCTGCAAAGAACTCTCAAATTGCTGAAGTGTTTACAATGAGTAATGCGAATAAAGATGACGTGATAAAAGCAGGTGAGAAGGCAATGCTTATTCTATACAATGGCACTTCAATGGATAGTCTAGTTGCTTTGCGGTACAAGCGATTCAGGGAGAATGTTGCAAAAAGTTCCAAGTATGTTGAAGCACGAGATTTACCACCAACACCCGCATCCGCAAAGTTTCACAGTCTTCGCGTGTACTACCAATTCAAGTTTGGAGAGGAGATGCTGGAGATATGGATCCAACAGAATGGGGCTGGAAAGTTCTCAACCACCAAATGCTGCCTGTTAAGACTGACATGCTGGCAGCACCTGACGATTTACTGTATTCATTTAGATGCAGCTGCAAAACTGGCTGTGAATCAAAGAGATGCACCTGTAGAAAACATGGGCTCAGCTGCACATCCGCCTGCGAAGACTGTAAGGGTCTCAGTTGCTCGAATTCAATAACGCTCATTGAGGAAGATGACTTGGATAATTGATGCAAGATGAAATTAGTAGAAACCAGGTACCTATGCCATACTATTTCATCTTAGCTTAGCTTATAAACACACAATACCGTGACATAATAAAATATAATATGTATTGTATCAATATCAATGATGGTATTAGGTAAATTCATGCAAGTGGCATAACACAATACATTTAATTTGTGGAGAATATGTCAATCGTATTCATTTATTACTAAAAAAAAGTCCAAAAATACCCAGTCACACATATATTACACACCGGTTTTAAAGAAATAAAGAAAAATGGATTTTTCAGGTGAAATGGCCCAAATCTGGTAATAATTATGCAAATTTTACCCTTTCCCCTATTGGAATTTTGGAGGACTTTTGATATGTTGTACATGATGGCCACCTATACACCGGGCGAGGTAAAAAAATTCTGTTGCAATTTGTTCCGGGTTAAAATATTTTTGGCCTAGATTGACTGGACTAATTGTATTTGGAGAAGTCAGCAGCCTCAAAAAGACAAGTCAACATTTGATGCTGTGGTGAGACAATCGTCAGAATGGACCTTTCAAGTTTATCCATCCATCATATGACGTCATAAACAACTATGTGAGGTGTATGATGACGTCATAATCAATTAAAGCAATGACTCGATTTAGTCCGTTTTAAACGCTTAATAGCCCGACACGTTGTACGAATTGTAGGCATGTGTCTTCACTATTTAATAAAAAGTCTGTCGAATATTTTGAAACTAATTAAAAACTTATTTGACTGGGTGCTGTTGCAACAACACCCAGTCAAATTAGTTTCAAAATATTCAACACCTTACATGTATAGTTTCTACAAATTAATAGTCAAGGAGTTCAGGGATCAATCGATCCCAACACCAGCGAGGTATGGGTGGAGCTTAGCGAGAGATGGACCGGTCATAACTAAAACTGGAAAGGTCAATAACGATGTAAGACACTTTAGAAACATCTAGGCCTATATGTTGGCTAATATAAGACGTGGAAAAGCGGTTGATATGTTTGGTGATTCATCAGAGCATGTACAATATGCGACCAGTTAGATGAGTATCATCCTAAATATGGTTACCAATGATGTGTTAGCAACCGGAAATGTCCCAGATGGAATGAGGTCCGGCCTGATGACTCATGTGCTGAAGAGAAGCAAGCTAGTTCGTAATCCTGATAGCTACAGGCGGATTCCTGTTGGCCCTATACTGGGTAGGGTTGTTGAGAAATAGATTGTACACCGCATCAGGTCAATACTGATTCAGTCAATTATCGACTTTCTCATAGAAAGTGTTCATTTGCATAGCAAGAGAAGACGATTTTTGACAATTTACCACTGGAATGACTGGCTCGGTTATCGAGCCAGTCTTTCCAGTGATAAACTTTCAAAAATATTCTTCTTTTGGTCTGCAAATGGACATTTCTCAAGACCACTGCAGAAGCCATTTTGGATGATATGAGGGTTAATGTGTTACGTAGTGTGATGCTGACCAATCTAACCGAACAGACGTCATGTGAATGACTGATTAGTGGATTGTTGGAATCGATGAAAGTAATGGATGACTACTGGATGGGTGGATGGATGCTTGGATCGGTGGATGGATGGATGGATGTTTGTATCGGTGGATGAATGGATGGATTTAGGCGAGTCTATTTTATTCCACACCTCTTCATTGAAATGCGTGTGCGCGTGCGCGCGCGTCCGTACGTGCTTGAATATATATCTAGTCGAGCACGTACGCACGCACGCGCGCATTTTAATGAAGAGCTGTGGAATAAAATAGACTCGCCTAAATCCATCCATCCATCCACCGATACAAACATCCATCCATCCATATATATATATATGTAATTCTAGATTCATTCTTAGCCCTTTAACCCTCAAATTTGTTCAAACAATTTTTAATTTGCTCATAGAAAATGTCAATTTGTAGACCAAGAGAAGACTATTTTGGAAAGTTTTATCACTGAAATGACTGGCTCGGTTATCGAGCCAGTCATTTCAGTGGTAAAATTTTAAAAATAGTCGTGTCTTGGTCTGCAAAATAGGCATGTGCATAAAATCAATGGGCAAAAAAACACTATAGCGGTAGATAACTCTTTCAAGACTATATTATGCTAGGATGAGTTCTTTACCTTAGACAAACACATCAGCGGCCTCATTCACTGGCACATAAATTAATAGCCTACACGGGACATGGCCATAGAAATCTAATAAGCGTAGACTGCCTATGCGCATACCGTCACTATGGAACCCGTTGTCCCGACCTCCAGTGACGTGAGTTCAGTAAAATGCAACTGTGCATGTTCCAACTGGCTGAGACAGACGATCAGCGGCATATATACATACTCACAAGCACGTCCCTCTCCGTGTCATTCACAGACATCTGGACGCTGCTTGGTCAGGTTAAAAACGGCGTTCACGGATAATGACGTAGCTGTCTTCTTCTTTTTAGGAATAATCACCTTATGAAGAAACACCGCGCGATATAACGTTTTAAAATGTCAAAATTGTTGTTAATTTCCTGAAATTTCATTCTACATAGAAACAGTTAGATAACGTGCTTTTGTATACTGCACAATACAATGTTCATAATGAGGCGGATCTAAGGAAAGATGTGGCCCAAGATATCTTTAAATTACACACAAATATACGCGATATTACCATAAATATATGCGCGATATAAGATTACTCGATGCGCGATATTAACTGAATTACCCATGATGCATTGCCTGAACTTCCATATGACAACAAAAGCACGTGGAGTGTATACATTTTCTCAGAAGACAGCAACAAGTTTACTTTGTGAAAATGACGAAAATATCATTTAGTAATAGAGTAGCGCAGGGTAATATCGCGTGTCAATGTCAAGTCGATAATATCGCTTGTCAAGTTGGTAATATCGCATACCAACTCGGTAATATCGCGTGTCAAGTCGGTAATATCGCATGTCAAGTCGATAATATCGCGTATCAAGTCAGTAATATCGTGTATCAAGTCGATAATATCGCGTATCAATTTGGTAATATCGTGTATCAAGTCGGTAATATCGCCTGTCAACTCTGTAATATCACATGTCAAGTCGATAATATCGTGTATCAAGTCAGTAATATCGCGTATCAAGTCGATAATATCATGTATCAAGTTGGTAATATCGCGTATCAAGGCGGTAATATCGCATGTCAAGTCGGTAATATCGTGTGTCAAGTCGGTAATATCGCGTGTCAAGTCGGTAATATCGTGTGTCAAGTGTGTAATATGGCATGTCAAGTCAGTAATATTGCATGTCAAGTCGGTAATATGGCATGTCAAGTCGGCAATATCGCATATCAAGTCGGTAATATCGCATATCAAGTTGGTAATATCGCATATCAAGTCGGTAATATCGCGTATCAAGTCAGTAATATCGCGTGTCAAGGCGGTAATATCGCGTGTCAAGTCAGTAATATCGTGTGTCAAGTCGGTAATATCGCATGTCAAGTAGGTAATATCGCGTGTCAAGTCGGTGATATCGCATGTCAAGTCGGTAATATCGCATATCAAGTCGGTAATATCGCATATCAAGTTGGTAATATCGCATATCAAGTCGATAATATCGCGTATCAAGTCAGTAATATCGCGTATCAAGTCGATAATATCGTGTATCAAGTCAGTAATATCGTGTGTCAAGGCGGTAATATCTCGTGTCAAGTCAGTAATATCGCGTGTCAAGTCGGTAATATCGCATGTTAAGTCGGTAATATCGCGTGTCAAGTCGGTGATATCGCATGTCAAGTCGGTAATATCACGTATCAAGTCGATAATATCATGTGTCAAGTCGGTAATATCACGTGTCAAGTCGGTAATATCACATGTCAAGTCGGTAATATCGCGTATCAAGTCGGTAATATCGCGTATCAAGTCGATAATATCATGTGTCAAGTCGGTAATATCGCTTATCAAGTCAGTAATATCATATCAAGTCGGTAATATCGTGTATCAAGTCGGTAATATCGTGTGTCAAGTCGGTAATATTGCGTGTGAAGTCGGTAATATTGCGTGTCAAGTCGGTAATATCACGTAGCAAGTCGGTAATATCACGTGTCAAGTCGGTAATATCGTGTATCAAGTCGGTAATATCACGTATCAAATCGGTAATATCACGTATCAAGTCGGTAATATTGTGTATCAAGTCGGTAATATCGTGTATCAAGTCAATAATATCATGTGTCAAGTCGGTAATATCACGTATCAAGTCGGTAATATCGCGTATCAAGTCAGTAATATCATATCAAGTCGGTAATATCGTATATCAAGTCGGTAATATCGCATGTCAAGTCGGTAATATCGTGTGTCAAGTCGGTAATATCGCGTGTCAAGTCGGTAATATCGTGTATCAAGTCGGTAATATCGTGTATCAAGTCGGTAATATCGTGTGTCAAGTCGGTAATATCGCGTGTCAAGTCGGTAATATCGTGTATCAAGTCGGTAATATCGTGTATCAAGTCGGTAACATCACGTATCAAGTCGGTAATATCGTGTATCAAGTCGATATTACCCTATGCTGCTCTATTACTAATTGGCGTACACGTAAAAGATTTGTTGGTGCGTTCTATCTCAAAGAACTTCATTGCATAAGCGGGTAAGTATTATAAATTAGGATATGAGCATGCGCGATATTACCCTGTGGTAGTGCGTGAATCAAGACTGATCTGCGCGATATAAACCTAAATTTTGCGACTTCACTCTGAGTCCTATTTCCGAAAAATGGAGTCGATGTGAGTAAAACAACGCTTTGCATATTATCACAATACAAAATGTCTAATTGTTGCTCACACGGTTATAATTACAGTTTTATTGCATAACTTATAATATGAAAAACGATCATGGGATTATATCGTGTCTTTATCCCATGCTTTTCCTATAGGCCTAGCCTCAAAAAGTGAGTAAATTCTCTTTTGGTAATTCGAAGAGAAACTGAACAGATCCAAATATATATGTATAATTTTAACAGAAATAAACTTCTATTGACTATGTTAATGTGATACTTTATTCGACTACGTAATAGAATTATTACATTTGAGATGGTCATAGCCATTCCATCCTTTGTAGAATTATATGATCATAGGCATATACGCTTATTAGATTTCTATGGACACGACCATTGATATCGTATATATTGGCTAGATCACTCATGCGCATACCCTCACTTGGTTGTCGCAACCGCCGATGGCTTGAGCTCAGTAAATCGCCAGTGCATCTGACCGGGTATTTTCAGATTTTGACACGTCGATGCAAGCTGTCAGTAACAACTGTTCAGCCAATGTTTCATTTCATTTTGGCAACTTATCAACCCGTGTCAACAACTATCAGTATATCGTGACATTTCTCATTGCTCTTCTCATTCTTCTGGCTACTTGACCAGTCCAACCAGCACAGTTTATAAAACCGCCTCTAACTTTTTCAGTAGTCAGAAGAGAGACGGAATATAAATGTTGCCGTGCGTTCTCTACAGTAGCGTAATGGCTACTAATTGGCAAGCAGAAGCAGACACTCGTGACTTGAATTTATATATACACCTGTGCAAAGGTTAAGCACCAGCAAAAACAATAGAACGTAGAAACATGATGGTACAACTAGGCTGCCATACTTTTTGTCCCCGCGTTAGCTGACATAATTCCAAGTACGAAATGCACATGCATGCATGACTTCACGCCGCTTGATGTCCGTGCGTGGCGGGAAACAGCACACGTGTTCAGTTATGTAAAAGTCCAGTTTGAGGTGTAGAACATTACATACAGATTTAGGCGAAAAGATTAGGAATTTTGTGTTCATGACCGTGGTTTATTTGTACAGAGAGAATTAGCTCTTGATTGTGAACCGCTATGGCAAAACGAAGGTTAAGTGATCGTGTGAAATGGCAAATCATAGGCATGCATACCACTGGTATGTCATGCAGAGAGATTGGCAGACAGCTGAACATTAACCATACTGTAATCAGTCGTTTGATTGCAAAACATGGGCAAACTAACGAGGTGAAGGACAGGCCTAGATCTGGAAGACCGAAGAAGACTACTGCCCGTGATGATCGAGCCCTAGTACGCCTTGTTAGGAGATATCCATTCACCAACTGCAGAGTGCTCAGCCAGCAATGGGAAACGCGCAATAGAGTGTCAATATCTACCGTCAAAAGGAGACTGTATGCTGCTGGCATGAAAGCTAGGAGACCTGTCAGACGTCCTCTCCTCACTGCACACCACAAAGAGGAGCGTCTGAGGTGGTGCAACGAAAGAAGACACTGGAACATGATATCCTGGAATCGGGTACACTGGTCCGATGAAAGTCGGTTCCTGCTTCATGCCACAGATGGTCGAACTCGTGTATGGAGGTCCAGACGCACGGCGTACGACCAACGTAACTTCATGGAAGAAGTTCCATTTGGTGGATGTTCCGTTATGATATGGGGGTGCATCTCATTTGATTGTAAGCTGGATCTGTTGACTGTACCTGGAACACTAAATGGACAAAGATATCAAGATTCCATACTGGATAGAGTTGTGGTCCCTCATTTTGTAAATCATGCACCTGGAACCCACCCTATATTCATGGATGACAACGCCCGACCACATCGTGCTAGAGCTGTGCATGAATACCTCCGCCAGAATGCCATCGAAACCCTACCATGGCCAGCAAGGAGCCCTGACATGAACCCTATTGAGCATATCTGGGACATTCTGGGAAACATGGTGAGAAGGAGGGATCCTCCTGTGCAGAACCTACAGGAATTAACAGACGCACTCCATCTTGAATGGCAACGAATACCACAATGGCGTATCAGTCGGTTGGTGACCAGCATGAGACGTCGTGTCCAGGCCGTCATCCAGGCACAAGGTGGATATACCCGGTATTAATAATGACAGTCTCAAACTCGTGCACAGATGTTAAACTTCGTTTTCAGACACCATTAATGACAATCTAGCCACGTGTGTCAACTGTAGGGCAATAGTTGTCAGTTGTGTCAACGTAACCACATTCAGGCCTCGTTTTCAAGTTCAAACAAAAACATACAGTGTTTCCCCACCATCATAATCAGCATTCCTCTAGTTGCATTATTACCTCTTGCACTAAGATGGATGGGTACATAAATGTTTATGCTATTGCTTTCTTCATAGCACATGAATATACCCTCGCATGTGCGTAAAAATAGGGTGGTGCTTAACTTTTGCACAGGTGTATATTTGTATTGCAAATAAAATTTGGTCGGAGGTATTAATCTGACATTTTATTCTACTAGGAAAAGGAATTTGCCACAAAAATAAGATTTTGTTAGTAACATGATATTCTCATATAAATGAGATTGGCGAGAAAATACTGAACTCTGAAATGCTGCTTTTGAGAGGACCATGAGTGATCTAGCGCATATATACGATATCTATGGACACGGCCCTCTCAAATGCGGAATGTCAGTTCAGTATTTTATCATAGTCTCTAAACTAATATGTTTTTGTTACTAATTTTATTATCTCTTGGGATAAAGTGTCAAATTAATATAACCAATACAAGCTTATTTCTGATAAAAATATGTACATTTGCGTCTATTCAATTTCCCTTCCAATCACCAACAGAGAATTTGCTCACTTTTGTAGACTATATACTGCTCAGAATTCATTATTTTCTCGCGCGATCTCATTATTATATGAGAATATCATAGATTTAGGCTATATTGGCTAGATCATTCATGTAAATACCCTCTTATGGGGCCAGTTGTCATTACCACCGGTGATGTAATATAAGTTCAGTAATTCGCCAGTTCTGCTGACCGGGTATTTCTAGATTTTGGCATATCGAAACAAGTTGTCAGTAACAGCTGTTTATCGGACGTGTTCATTTCATCTCCGGGTGTGTCATTTCATCTTGGCAAATTGTCAACAATTATCCGCCAACAGTGATGTTGTTCAGTGCTCTTTTTATTCTTCTGGCTAAGCGGCAGTCCAGTCACCATGCTCTATGATAGGGTGCCAGCCTACAGAATACCGAGACTAATTATTCCTGCAATCAGAAGAGAGTTCGAACACAAATGCTTTTTAACGTTGCCATAGACTCTCTACATTAGCATACTAATCAACCAGACTCTCATGAACAGAATTTCGATATTTTTATTGTAAACAGAATTTGGTTGTCTGTATTAATGTGCCATTTTATTCGACTATAGGTAATGGAATTTGCAACAAAAACTAAATTTAGTTTGTTAGTAATATTAAATTCTCATATAAACGAGATCAGCGTAAAAAATAATACAGGAAATCACTTTGGCGTGTGACATGCGAACTCGGTCGAAAATTACTGAACTACTTCAATCCACATTTGATAGGTTATGGAGAATAACATTACTTGCGAAATTTGATTTTTTTTTTTGTTGCAAATTTGAATACCTAGTCGAATAAAATGTTAAATTAATAGCCTCCAGCCAACCAAATTTTATTTAAGATAAAAATATAAAAATTCAGTTCATGAGTGGCAATTCAGTCTCTCTTCTGATTATGGACAAAATAGAGTCCCGGTATTATGCAAGCTAAGTATTATTGAATGTGGCGATTTGACCGTGCGTTATCCAGAAAAATGAGAAGAGTGCTGAGAAACGTCGCGATCGGCTGAGAGTTGTTGACAAATTGTCTTTTGGCTAATGCCTGGTCCAACCACCATGGTCTATAATACCGTAACAGCATACATAATGCCATATCTCTAATTTTGTTCAGTGTTCAGAGGAGAGACTGAACAAACATGTTTCTAAGGTTGTCCGCACGCGCTCTCTACAGTAGCATACTGGCTACTAATAGACAAGCAGAAGCAGACACTTATGACTTGAATTTATACATTTTTATCGAAAATACGATTTGGTTGCCTGTATTAATCTGATATTGTATTCGTCTAGGTCATGGAATTTGCAACAAAAGTAAGATTTTCTTGGGAATATGATATTCTCATATAAACGAGATCGACGAGAAAATACTGAACTCTGAAAAGCCGCTTTTGAGAGGGCGATGAGCGATCTACGCTTTTAAGATCTATGGTTTTAACATAGATAAATTACGTAATTATGTTTTGGGCTTTTGCTCGTGTTCGAAGGGCGGGATTATTTCAGACGACTGTTTAATAAAAGCAACATCTCTTAGTCATTGGTGTAAAATAGGGAATGTTTTGTTTGGGAGAACTAGGATTGACACTTTGACACCATAGGGCCCAAAGGATGTTAGAAGCATGTCTCAAGTTTCTCGTTCGGTTAAAACTCTAGGAAAACCTCAGTTTAAATATTGCTAAAGCCAATTTCTCTTCTTTTTTTTAAACCCCAACCCCCCCCCCCCTCCCCCCCCACCATTGAATGGATACAATATGAAATTGATACCTAACCAAGTAAGTATAGAAGATTACCAAGTTTCTAGTCAGTCAGACGAAAAGCAAATGTTTGTTTTCAACCTTTCCGTACATTTCTATCTGAGAACAAACATGGACCACACAGCATATTTCAAGCCCATATAGGTCTTCTGATTCTGCGAAAATCGATGCCAAATATCTATGACCTTGACACAAATAGATGACCATCTGTGAACCAAACTCAAACTGCTGCTTTGAGATAACAATTTTAGTTGTAGACGCAGTTCAAACATTTTCCTTAAAGGCGGACCTTGACACTAAAGGGACGACCTTGATATTAATGGCTGCCATGGCGTCACTCGGCTAATATGTCCATTCCACTGCTCAGGCCAAGGTGACTTCGTTTCTGGCAAAAAAGAAAACTGTTAACTTTGACCCTAAGGGGTAACATTGTCGCCCGTTTACCTTTGGTCCCAAAAGTAGCAGACATCTCGGGGAGCCACGGTAATGCCCAACCCGAATATAGTGGTGCTATATCACCCCTACCCTCCACCCGTACTCTGTCTCCTCTCCCCCCCCGCCCCCCCCCCCCCCCCCCCCCCTCCCCCATCTCTCTCTCTCTCTCTCTACCTCTCTCTCTCTCTCGCTCTCTCTCTCTCTCTCTCTCTCACGCACGCACGCACGCACGCACGCACGCACACAAATCCTCGCACCCTCTCTACCCTCCATCTCACCATCCCTTGCCACCTCTCTCTCTCTCTCTCTCTCTCTCTCTCTCTCTCTCTCTCTCTCTCTCTCTCTCTCTCTCTCTCTCTCTCTCTCTCTCTCTCTCTCTCTCCTCTCTCTCTCTCTCTCTCTCTCTCTCTCTTGCTCTCGTTCGCCCGCCCGCCCTCACTCCCCCCCCCTCCTCCCTCCCTCGCTCGCTCTCAATCACTGTCAACCTCGAAAGAGATTTGCCTAAAACAGTGATAAGATAAATATAGGTACATACTCCACCTTTAAGAAAGGGCACTAGTATATTGACAAACAAACAGACATTTGATCCGTCAAGCCAGGTATGATGAGGTGACATATAAATCCATTATGACACACGTCGCTTTATATTAAAACAGCATTGCCAGAGGTGCACTACTTGTTACCTGGAGCGTTAGAGTTGTTAACGATTTATAAGTGGTATTTCAAGTGGCATCAAGTACCTCTTGAAGCGCGAGTTCATTTAAATAAAACGATACACTTGCTTGCCACTGTGTAAGGGTTGTGGTTGTCACTGCCTCTGCAAGGGTTGCCACTGTGTAGGTCTTGTAGGGGTTGTGGTTGTCACTGCCTCTGTAAAGGTTGCCACTGTGTAAAGGTTGTGGATGTCACTGCCTCTGCAAGGGTTGCCACTGTGTAAAGGTTGTGGTTGTCACTGCCTCTGCAAGGGGTGCCACTGTGTAAAGGTTGTGGTTGTCACTGCCTCTGCAAGGGTTGTCACTGTGTATGGGTTGCGATTGTCACTGCCGCTGCAAGGGTTGTCACCGTGTAGATCTATGTACGTGTTGGCACTGCCTAGGTAAGGTTTGTGTTTGCCACTGTAGGCCTATGTAATGTTTGTGTTTCTCACTGGAGGCCCGTGTAATGTTGTGTTTGTCACTGGAGGTATACACTGTCAGAGTGGCATCCCTTACATAGCCTATACGCTGTCACAGTGGCATCCCTTACATAGCCTATACACTGTCACACTGGCATCCCTTACATAGCCTATACACTGGCACAGTGACATGTGACAGTGACAGTGGCTATGTAAGGGATGTCACTGTGACAGTGTATAGGCTATGTAAGGGATGTCACTGTGACAGTGTATAGGCTATGTAAGGGATGTCACTGTGACAGTGTATCGGCTATGTAAAGGATGCCACTGTGACAGTGTATAGGCTATGTAAGGGATGTCACTGTGACAGTGTATAGGCTATGTAAGGGATGTCACTGTGACAGTGTAGAGGCTATGTTAAGGATGCCACTGTGACAGTGTATAGGTTATGTAAGGGATGCCACTGTGACAGTGTATAGGCTATGTAAGGGATGCCACTGTGACAGTGTATAGGCTATGTAAGGGATGCCACTGTGACAGTGTATAGGCTATGTAAGGGATGCCAGTGTGACAGTGTATAGGATATGTAAGGGATGCCACTGTGACAGTGTATAGGTTATGTAAGGGATGCCAGTGTGCCAGTGTATAGGCTATGTAAGGGATGCCACTGTGACAGTGTATAGGTTATGTAAGGGATGCCACTGTGACAGTGTATAGGCTATATAAGGGATGCCAGTGTGACAGTGTATAGGCTATGTAAGGGATGCCACTGTGACAGTGTATAGGCTATGTAAAGGATGCCACTGTGACAGTGTATAGGCTATGTAAGGGATGTCACTGTGACAGTGTATAGGCTATGTAAGGGATGTCACTGTGACAGTGTATAGGCTATGTAAAGGATGCCACTGTGACAGTGTATAGGCTATGTAAGGGATGTCACTGTGACAGTGTATAGGCTATGTAAGGGATGCCACTGTGACAGTGTATAGGCTATGTAAAGGATGCCACTGTGACAGTGTATAGGCTATGTAAAGGATGCCACTGTGACAGTGTATAGGCTATGTAAGGGATGTCACTGTGACAGTGTATAGGCTATGTAAGGGATGCCACTGTGACAGTGTATAGGCTATGTAAAGGATGCCACTGTGACAGTGTATAGGCTATGTAAGGGATGTCACTGTGACAGTGTATAGGCTATGTAAGGGATGTCACTGTGACAGTGTATAGGCTATGTAAAGGATGCCACTGTGACAGTGTATAGGTTATGTAAGGGATGCCACTGTGACAGTGTATAGGCTATGTAAGGGATGTCACTGTGACAGTGTATAGGCTATGTAAGGGATGCCACTTTGACAGTGTATAGGCTATGTAAAGGATGCCACTGTGACAGTGTATAGGCTATGTAAGGGATGCCAGTGTGACAGTGTATAGGCTATTTAAAGGATGCCACTGTGACAGTGTATAGGTTATGTAAGGGATGCCAGTGTGCCAGTGTATAGGCTATGTAAGGGATGCCACTGTGACAGTGTATAGGCTATGTAAGGGATGCCACTGTGACAGTGTATAGGCTATGTAAGGGATGCCACTGTGACAGTGTATAGGCTATGTAAGGGATGTCACTGTGACAGTGTATAGGCTATGTAAGGGATGCCACTGTGACAGTGTATAGGCTATGTAAGGGATGTCACTGTGACAGTGTATAGGCTATGTAAAGGATGCCACTGTGACAGTGTATAGGTTATGTAAGGGATGCCACTGTGACAGTGTATAGGCTATGTAAGGGATGCCACTGTGACAGTGTATAGGCTATGTAAGGGATGCCACTGTGACAGTGTATAGGCTATGTAAGGGATTCCACTGTGACAGTGTATAGGCTATGTAAAGGATGCCACTGTGACAGTGTATAGGCTATGTAAGGGATGCCACTGTGACAGTGTATAGGCGATGTAAGGGATGCCACTGTGACAGTGTATAGGCTATGTAAAGGATGTCACTGTGACAGTGTATAGGCTATGTAAGGGATGTCACTGTGACAGTGTATAGGCTATGTAAGGGATGCCAGTGTGACAGTGTATAGGCTATGTAAGGGATGCCACTGTGACAGTGTATAGGCTATGTAAGGGATGCCACTGTGGCAGTGTATAGGCTATGTAAAGGATGCCACTGTGACAGTGTATAGGCTATGTAAGGGATGTCAATGTGACAGTGTATAGGCTATGTAAGGGATGTCACTGTGACAGTGTATAGGCTATGTAAAGGATGCCACTGTGATAGTGTATAGGCTATGTAAGGGATGTCACTGTGACAGTGTATAGGCTATGTAAGGGATGCCACTGTGACAGTGTATAGGCTATGTAAAGGATGCCACTGTGACAGTGTATAGGCTATGTAAAGGATGCCACTGTGACAGTGTATAGGCTATGTAAGGGATGTCACTGTGACAGTGTATAGGCTATGTAAGGGATGCCACTTTGACAGTGTATAGGCTATGTAAAGGATGCCACTGTGACAGTGTATAGGCTATGTAAGGGATGCCAGTGTGACAGTGTATAGGCTATTTAAAGGATGCCACTGTGACAGTGTATAGGTTATGTAAGGGATGCCAGTGTGCCAGTGTATAGGCTATGTAAGGGATGCCACTGTGACAGTGTATAGGCTATGTAAGGGATGCCACTGTGACAGTGTATAGGCTATGTAAGGGATGCCACTGTCACAGTGTATAGGCTATGTAAGGAATTCCACGGTGACAGTGTATAGGCTATGTAAGGGATGCCACTGTGACAGTGTATAGGCTATGTAAGGGATGCCACTGTGACAGTGTATAGGCTATGTAAGGGATGCCACTGTGACAGTGTATAGGCTATGTAAGGGATGCCACTGTGACAGTGTATAGGCTATGTAAGGGATGTCACTGTGACAGTGTATAGTCTATGTAAGTGATGTCACTGTGACAGTGTATAGGCTATGTAAGGGATGTCACTGCGACAGTGTATAGGCTATGTAAGGGATGTAACTGTGACAGTGTATAGGCTATGTAAGGGATGCCACTGTGACAGTGTATAGGCTATGTAAGGGATGTCACTGTGACAGTGTATAGGCTATGTAAGGGATGTCACTGTGACAGTGTATAGGCTATGTAAGGGATGTCACTGTGACAGTGTATAGGCTATGTAAGGGATGCCAGTGTGACAGTGTATAGGCTATGTAAGGGACGTCACTGTGACAGTGTATAGGCTATGTAAGGGATGCCACTGTGACAATGTATAGGCCATGTAAAGGATGCCACTGTGACAGTGTATAGGTTTTGTAAGGGATGCCACTGTGACAGTGTATAGGCTATGTAAGGGATGCCACTGTGACAGTGTATAGGCTATGTAAGGGATGCCACTGTGACAGTGTATAGTCTATGTAAGGGATGCCAGTGTGACAGTGTATAGGCTATGTAAAGGATGCCACTGTGACAGTGTATAGGTTATGTAAGGGATGTCACTGTGACAGTGTATAGGCTATGTAAGGGATGTCACTGTGACAGTGTATAGGCTATATAAGGGATGCCAGTGTGCCAGTGTATAGGCTATGTAAAGGATGCCACTCTGACAGTGTATAGGCTATGTAAGGGATGCCACTGTGACAGTGTATAGGCTATGTAAGGGATGCCAGTGTGACAGTGTATAGGCTATGTAAGGGATGCCACTGTGACAGTGTATAGGCTATGTAAGGGATGCCACTGTGACAGTGTATAGGCTATGTAAAGGATGCCAATGTGACAGTGTATAGGCTATGTAAGGTATGTCACTGTGACAGTGTATAGGCTATGTAAGGGATGCCACTGTGACAGTGTATAGGCTATGTAAGGGATGTCACTGTGACAGTGTATAGGCTATGTAAGGGATGTCACTGTGACAGTGTATAGGATATGTAAAGGATGCCACTGTGACAGTGTATAGGCTATGTAATGGATGCCACTGTGACAGTGTATAGGCTATGTAATGGATGTCACTGTGACAGTGTATAGGCTATGTAAGGGATGCCACTGTGACAGTGTATAGGCTATGTAAGGGATGTCACTGTGACAGTGTATAGTCTATGTAAGTGATGTCACTGTGACAGTGTATAGTCTATGTAAGTGATGTCACTGTGACAGTGTATAGGCTATGTAAGGGATGTCACTGCGACAGTGTATAGGCTATGTAAGGGATGTCACTGTGACAGTGTATAGGCTATGTAAGGGATGCCACTGTGACAGTGTATAGGCTATGTAAGGGATGCCACTGTGACAGTGTATAGGCTATGTAAAGGATGCCACTGTGACAGTGTATAGGTTATGTAAGGGATGCCACTGTGACAGTGTATAGTCTATGTAAGTGATGTCACTGTGACAGTGTATAGGCTATGTAAGGGATGTCACTGCGACAGTGTATAGGCTATGTAAGGGATGTAACTGTGACAGTGTATAGGCTATGTAAGGGATGCCACTGTGACAGTGTAGAGGCTATGTAAGGGATGTCACTGTGACAGTGTATAGGCTATGTAAGGGATGTCACTGTGACAGTGTATAGGCTATGTAAGGGATGTCACTGTGACAGTGTATAGGCTATGTAAGGGATGCCAGTGTGACAGTGTATAGGCTATGTAAGGGACGTCACTGTGACAGTGTATAGGCTATGTAAGGGATGCCACTGTGACAGTGTATAGGCCATGTAAAGGATGCCACTGTGACAGTGTATAGGTTTTGTAAGGGATGCCACTGTGACAGTGTATAGGCTATGTAAGGGATGCCACTGTGACAGTGTATAGGCTATGTAAGGGATGCCACTGTGACAGTGTATAGTCTATGTAAGGGATGCCAGTGTGACAGTGTATAGGCTATGTAAAGGATGCCACTGTGACAGTGTATAGGTTATGTAAGGGATGTCACTGTGACAGTGTATAGGCTATGTAAGGGATGTCACTGTGACAGTGTATAGGCTATATAAGGGATGCCAGTGTGCCAGTGTATAGGCTATGTAAAGGATGCCACTGTGACAGTGTATAGGCTATGTAAGGGATGCCACTGTGACAGTGTATAGGCTATGTAAGGGATGCCAGTGTGACAGTGTATAGGCTATGTAAGGGATGCCACTGTGACAGTGTATAGGCTATGTAAGGGATGCCACTGTGACAGTGTATAGGCTATGTAAAGGATGCCAATGTGACAGTGTATAGGCTATGTAAGGTATGTCACTGTGACAGTGTATAGGCTATGTAAAGGATGCCACTGTGACAGTGTATAGGCTATGTAAGGGATGTCACTGTGACAGTATATAGGCTATGTAAGGGATGTCACTGTGACAGTGTATAGGATATGTAAAGGATGCCACTGTGACAGTGTATAGGCTATGTAATGGATGCCACTGTGACAGTGTATAGGCTATGTAATGGATGTCACTGTGACAGTGTATAGGCTATGTAAGGGATGCCACTGTGACAGTGTATAGGCTATGTAAGGGATGTCACTGTGACAGTGTATAGTCTATGTAAGTGATGTCACTGTGACAGTGTATAGTCTATGTAAGTGATGTCACTGTGACAGTGTATAGGCTATGTAAGGGATGTCACTGCGACAGTGTATAGGCTATGTAAGGGATGTCACTGTGACAGTGTATAGGCTATGTAATGGATGCCACTGTGACAGTGTATAGGCTATGTAAGGGATGCCACTGTGACAGTGTATAGGCTATGTAAAGGATGCCACTGTGACAGTGTATAGGTTATGTAAGGGATGCCACTGTGACAGTGTATAGGCTATGTAAGGGATGCCACTGTGACAGTGTATAGGCTATGTAAGGGATGCCAGTGTGACAGTGTATAGGCTATTTAAATGATGCCAGTGTGACAGTGTATAGGTTATGTAAGGATGCCACTGTGACAGTGTATAGGTTATGTAAGGGATGCCAGTGTGCCAGTGTATAGGCTATGTAAGGGATGCCACTGTGACAGTGTATAGGCTATGTAAGGGATGCCACTGTTGACAGTGTATAGGCTATGTAAGGAATTCCACTGTGACAGTGTATAGGCTATGTAAGGGATGCCACTGTGACAGTGTATAGGCTATGTAAGGGATGTCACTGTGACAGTGTATAGGCTATGTAAGGGATGCCACTGTGACAGTGTATAGGCTATGTAAGGGATGCCACTGTGACAGTGTATAGGCTATGTAAGGGATGCCACTGTGACAGTGTATAGGCTATGTAAGGGATGTCACTGTGACAGTGTATAGTCTATGTAAGTGATGTCACTGTGACAGTGTATAGGCTATGTAAGGTATGTCACTGCGACAGTGTATAGGCTATGTAAGGGATGTCACTGCGACAGTGTATAGGCTATGTAAGGGATGCCACTGGGACAGTGTATAGGCTATGTAAGGGATGTCACTGTGACAGTGTATAGGCTATGTAAGGGATGTCACTGTGACAGTGTATAGGCTATGTAAGGGATGTCACTGTGACAGTGTATAAGCTATGTAAGGGATGCCAGTGTGACAGTGTATAGGCTATGTAAGGGATGTCACTGTGACAGTGTATAGGCTATGTAAGGGATGTCACTGTGACAGTGTATAGGCTATGTAAGGGATGCCACTGTGACAATGTATAAGCCATGTAAAGGATGCCACTGTGACAGTGTATAGGTTTTGTAAGGGATGCCACTGTGACAGTGTATAGGCTATGTAAGGGATGCCACTGTGACAGTGTATAGGCTATGTAAGGGATGCCACTGTGACAGTGTATAGTCTATGTAAGGGATGCCAGTGTGACAGTGTATAGGCTATGTAAAGGATCAGTGTGACAGTGTATAGGCTATGTAAGGGATGCCACTGTGACAGTGTATAGGCTATGTAAGGGATGCCACTGTGACAGTGTATAGGCTATGTAAAGGATGCCACTGTGACAGTGTATAGGCTATGTAAGGTATGTCACTGTGACAGTGTATAGGCTATGTAAGGGATGTCACTGTGACAGTGTATAGGCTATGTAAAGGATGCCACTGTGACAGTGTATAGGCTATGTAAATGATGTCACTGTGACAGTGTATAGGCTATGTTAGGGATGCCACTGTGACAGTGTATAGGCTATGTAAAGGATGACACTGTGACAGTGTATAGGCTATGTAAGGGATGTCACTGTGACAGTGTATAGGCTATGTAAGGGATGCCACTGTGACAGTGTATAGGCTATGTAAGGGATGCCACTGTGACAGTGTATAGGCTATGTAAGGGATGTCACTGTGACAGTGTATAGGCTATGTAAGGGATGTCACTGTGACAGTGTATAGGCTATGTAAGGGATGTCACTGTGACAGTGTATAGGCTATGTAAGGGATGCCAGTGTGACAGTGTATAGGCTATGTAAGGGATGTCACTGTGACAGTGTATAGGCTATGTAAGGGATGCCACTGTGACAATGTATAGGCTATGTAAGGGATGCCACTGTGACAGTGTATAGTCTATGTAAGGGATGCCAGTGTGACAGTGTATAGGCTATGTAAAGGATGCCACTGTGACAGTGTATAGGTTATGTAAGGGATGTCACTGTGACAGTATATAGGCTATGTAAGGGATGTCACTGTGACAGTGTATAGGCTATATAAGGGATGCCAGTGTGCCAGTGTATAGGCTATGTAAAGGATGCCACTGTGCCAGTGTATAGGCTATGTAAGGGATGCATCTGTGACAGTGTATAGGCTATATAAGGGATGCCAGTGTGACAGTGTATAGGCTATGTAAAGGATGCCACTGTGACAGTGTATAGGCTATGTAAGGGATGCCACTGTGACAGTGTATAGGCTATGTAAGGGATGCCACTGTGACAGTGTATAGGCTATATAAGGGATGCCAGTGTGCCAGTGTATAGGCTATGTAAAGGATGCCACTGTGACAGTGTATAGGCTATGTAAAGGATGCCACTGTGACAGTGTATAGGCTATGTAAGGGATGCCAGTGTGACAGTGTATAGGCTATATAAGGGATGACACTGTGACAGTGTATAGGCTATGTAAGGGATGCCACTGTGACAGTGTAATGGCTATGTAAAGGATGCCACTGTGACAGTGTATAGGCTATGTAAGGTATGTCACTGTGACAGTGTATAGGTTATGTAAGGGATGTCACTGTGACAGTGTATAGGCTATGTAAAGGATGCCACTGTGACAGTGTATAGGCTATGTAAGGGATGTCACTGTGACAGTGTATAGGCTATGTAAGGGATGCCACTGTGACAGTGTATAGGCTATGTAAAGGATGCCACTGTGACAGTGTATAGGCTATGTAAAGGATGCCACTGTGACAGTGTATAGGCTATGTAAGGGATGTCACTGTGACAGTGTATAGGCTATGTAAGGGATGCCACTGTGACAGTGTATAGGCTATGTAAAGGATGCCACTGTGACAGTGTATAGGCTATGTAAGGGATGCCACTGTGACAGTGTATAGGCTATGTAAGGGATGCCACTGTGACAGTGTATTGGCTATGTAAGGGATGCCAGTGTGACAGTGTATAGGCTATGTAAGGGATGCCACTGTGACAGTGTATAGGCTATGTAAGGGATGTCACTGTGACAGTGTATAGGCTATGTAAGTGATGTCACTGTGACAGTGTATAGGCTATGTAAGGGATGTCACTGTGACAGTGTATAGGCTATGTAAGGGATGTCACTGTGACAGTGTATATGCTATGTAAGGGATGCCACTGTGACAGTGTATAGGCTATGTAAGGGATGTCACTGTGACAGTGTATAGGCTATGTAAGGGATGTCACTGTGACAGTTTATAGGCTATGTAAGGGATGTCACTGTGACAGTGTATAGGCTATGTAAGGGATGTCACTGTGACAGTGTATAGGCTATGTAAGGGATGCCAGTGTGACAGTGTATAGGCTATGTAAGGGATGTCACTGTGACAGTGTATAGGCTATGTAAGGGATGTCACTGTGACAGTGTATAGGCCATGTAAAGGATGCCACTGTGACAGTGTATAGGTTATGTAAGGGATGCCAGTGTGCCAGTGTATAGGCTATGTAAGGGATGCCACTGTGACAGTGTATAGGCTATGTAAGGGATGCCACTGTGACAGTGTATAGGCTATGTAAGGGATGCCACTGTGACAGTGTATAGGCTATGTAAGGAATTCCACTGTGACAGTGTATAGGCTATGTAAGGGATGCCACTGCGACAGTGTATAGGCTATGTAAGGAATGCCACTGTGACAGTGTATAGGCTATGTAAGGGATGCCACTGTGACAGTGTATAGGCTATGTAAGGGATGGCACTGTGACAGTGTATAGGCTATGTAAGGGATGCCACTGTGACAGTGTATAGGCTATGTAAGGGATGTCACTGTGACAGTGTATAGGCTATGTAAGGGAGGCCAGTGTGCCAGTGTATAGGCTATGTAAAGGATGCCACTGTGCCAGTGTATAGGCTATGTAAGGGATGCCACTGTGACAGTGTATAGGCTATGTAAGGGATGCCACTGTGACAGTGTATAGGCTATATAAGGGATGCCAGTGTGCCAGTGTATAGGCTATATAAGGGATGCCAGTGTGACAGTGTATAGGCTATATAAGGGATGCCAGTGTGCCAGTGTATAGGCTATGTAAAGGATGCCACTGTGACAGTGTATAGGCTATGTAAAGGATGCCACTGTGACAGTGTATAGGCTATGTAAGGGATGCCAGTGTGACAGTGTATAGGCTATGTAAGGGATGCCACTGTGACAGTGTATGGGCTATGTAAGGGATGCCACTGTGACAGTGTATATGCTATGTAAAGGATGCCACTGTGACAGTGTATAGGCTATGTAAGGTATGTCACTGTGACAGTGTATAGGCTATGTAAGGGATGTCACTGTGACAGTGTATAGGCTATGTAAAGGATGCCACTGTGACAGTGTATAGGCTATGTAAGGGATGTCACTGTGACAGTGTATAGGCTATGTAAGGGATGCCACTGTGACAGTGTATAGGCTATGTAAAGGATGCCACTGTGACAGTGTATAGGCTATGTAAAGGATGCCACTGTGACAGTGTATAGGCTATGTAAGGGATGTCACTGTGACAGTGTATAGGCTATGTAAGGGATGCCACTGTGACAGTGTATAGGCTATGTAAAGGATGCCACTGTGACAGTGTATATGCTATGTAAGGGATGTCACTGTGACAGTGTATAGGCTATGTAAGGGATGTCACTGTGACAGTGTATAGGCTATGTAAAGGATGCCACTGTGACAGTGTATAGGTTATATAAGGGATGCCACTGTGACAGTGTATAGGCTATGTAAGGGATGCCACTGTGACAGTGTATAGGCTATGTAAGGGATGCCACTGTGACAGTGTATAGGCTATGTAAGGGATGCCAGTGTGACAGTGTATAGGCTATTTAAAGGATGTCACTGTGACAGTGTATAGGTTATGTAAGGGATGCCAGTGTGCCAGTGTATAGGCTATGTAAGGGATGCCACTGTGACAGTGTATAGGCTATGTAAGGGATGCCACTGTGACAGTGTATAGGCTATGTAAGGGATGCCACTGTGACAGTGTATAGGCTATGTAAGGAATTCCACTGTGACAGTGTATAGGCTATGTAAGGGATGCCACTGTGACAGTGTATAGGCTATGTAAGGGATGCCACTGTGACAGTGTATAGGCTATGTAAGGGATGCCACTGTGACAGTGTATAGGCTATGTAAGGGATGGCACTGTGACAGTGTATAGGCTATGTAAGGGATGCCACTGTGACAGTGTATAGGCTATGTAAGGGATGTCACTGTGACAGTGTATAGGCTATGTAAGTGATGTCACTGTGACAGTGTATAGGCTATGTAAGGGATGTCACTGTGACAGTGTATAGGCTATGTAAGGGATGTCACTGTGACAGTCTATATGCTATGTAAGGGATGCCACTGTGACAGTGTATAGGCTATGTAAGGGATGTCACTGTGACAGTTTATAGGCTATGTAAGGGATGTCACTGTGACAGTGTATAGGCTATGTAAGGGATGCCACTGTGACAGTGTATAGGCTATGTAAGGGATGCCAGTGTGACAGTGTATAGGCTATGTAAGGGATGTCACTGTGACAGTGTATAGTCTATGTAAGGGATGTCACTGTGACAGTGTATAGGCTATGTAAGGGATGTCACTGTGACAGTGTATAGGCTATGTAAGGGATGTCACTGTGACAGTGTATAGGCTATGTAAGGGATGTTACTCTGACAGTGTATAGGCTATGTAAGGGATGTCACTGTGACAGTGTATAGGCTATGTAAGGGATGTCACTGTGACAGTGTATAGGCTATGTAAGGGATGTAACTGTGACAGTGTATAAGCAATGTAAGGGATGCCACTGTGACAGTGTATAGGCTATGTAAGGGATGCCACTGTGACAGTGTATAGGCTATGTAAGGGATGCCACTGTGACAGTGTATAGGCTATGTAAGGGATGCCACTGTGCCAGTGTATAGGCTATGTAAGGGATGCCACTGTGCCAGTGTATAGGCTATGTAAGGGATGCCACTGTGACAGTGTATAGGCTATGTAAGGGATGTCACTGTGACAGTGTATAGGCTATGTAAGGGATGCCACTGTGACAGTGTATAGGCTATGTAAGGGATGTCACTGTGACAGTGTATAGGCTATGTAATGGATGTCACTATGACAGTGTATAGGCTATGTAAGGGATGTCACTGTGACAGTGTATAGGCTATGTAAGGGATGTCACTGTGACAGTGTATAGGCTATGTAAGGGATGTCACTGTGACAGTGTATAGGCTATGTAAGGGATGTCACTGTGACAGTGTATAGGTTATGTAAGGGATGTCACTGTGACAGTGTATAGGCTATGTAAGGGATGCCACTGTGACAGTGTATAGGCTATGTAAGGGATGTCACTGTGACAGTGTATAAGCTATGTAAGGGATGTCACTGTGACAGTGTATAGGCTGTGTAAGGGATGTCACTGTGACAGTGTATAGGCTATGTAAGGGATGTCACTGTGACAGTGTATAGGCTATGTAAGGGATGTCACTGTGACAGCCGCACATTTAAACAATGGACATAACTCTGGTTCATCAAGATACTTAAAGCTATAGAACCCTATGTGGAAAACACATTTGTTTCGTCGATTGTTAACGGATTAAAAACTCAGGATTTTTTGTTTACAAACACTAGATTTTAATTTCAGTTTTTCCCGTTTCTTGCTTATTTAATCAGATGCAGTTATCTTAATTTATTTACTTTTATTTGATAGAATTATCTTTCAGTTTCATCTCTTAATATCTTTTATTTCAAAATATTTTCCTGATTTCCGTTTTTTAGATTTAACTTTACAGACTGCCCTCCACCTCCAGTCCACCTCCGAGAGAAATAAAGTAACACCCCTCCCCTCCCACCCCTCATTTACGCAGCATACAACGCTCTACACCCGCGAAACAACAGCTCATTAGGCATCAATAGGCAACACCTACACCCCTAGCGACATCTTAAGTGTGGATTATTTCAGTTTTATTTTCATTTCGCAACCCTTCGGGGAAGCACCTCAAGATAGAGTCATGGCTCAAATACATCTCGCTGAAAGCGGCCAATAAAAATAACTGAGCGAACGAATGAACCAAATTTTGCTGATATTTTCCTTCAGGCAATACATATTGGTGATATTAATATGAAGAGACCACGCCTTGAACTAAGGGCCATAACTCGTGGTTTTCTAGCGTTTTAAGTATTGAACCATGTAAAGAAAACACATCTGCGCCACGTTTCGTCAATTCTTAATGGATTAAACCAGATGTTGGCAGAAATGTTTCTATAGTACCATATACAACGATTTGACAATTGCTGCCAGGAATGGCTGGCCCATTGATCAATGGTACTTTTCCCGTTCGTCAATAATGTTAAGGATGACAATATTCTCGCATTTTCTGACTTTTCTCACCCGACTTTTTTACTGTGACCTTTGGCCTTTTTATTAAATGCCAGTGTTGAGGGACTTGATGCATTGGTGAATAGCGGCACGGATGGCTGCCCCCACTGGTCAATTGTACATTTCACGTTAGTCAATAATGACAAGAATCCTAATATTCTTGCATCCAAATAGTTTACTGTGACCATTGTTGTGTCACGGATGCCTGTTTTGCTAATCATGCATTGATACATTTTCCGTTGGTAAATAATGTCAATATTCTTGCATTTAATCTCCGAATCTTTGCCTGTGACCATTGCCCCATTGGTAAATAGCGTCTATTATGCATAACCCACGAGCCAATGGAGCTCACCGGTAATCAAAAGTGTCAGGCATACGCAGACTCTGTTTCATCTGCACACATTTTCATATTTCCGGCACATTTGTTTTCCAGTCACCCCTGACATATTGTTCATTGACATAAGTTACGCTTTGCTCATTGGCGACAGCTGCTTGTCACATTTGTCAATAGTGTAAATGACTGGCACTTGATTTGTGTCATGGATGATTGTCTCATTTCAGCAATGCCAAGGACCCTTGTCCGATTTGTCCATGTCCTCAGTTACACAGCTTACGCTTTCCACATTGACTAAGGGAGCATGATCCATTGGTCAATTATGTCTGTAACACTTGCCTCATTGGTCCATAATGTCATGAACCCGTGCTGTTGTTGGGCAGTGGCATCAGTTATGCTTACCCCGGTGGTAAATTGTGTCATTGACTCATTGCTCAATAAGGCCACACATCATGGTTCCATTGGTCAGTGGCATCAGTGACGCGTGTCCCATTGACGAATAGTGCTTGTCCTATTGGTTCATAGCGTCATTGACACTTGCATTGTTAGTCAATAGTGGTAAGGACTTGCCTCATTGGTCAATAATGATAAGGACCATTGCCCCATTGTCTATAGTAACAGCTATACTTGCCCGAGTAATCAATGCAAGTATGAACTCTACCGATAAGTTGCTGAATGTTCAACAGAATGTTTATTAAATTGTAAATTCACCAGCGACATACAATGGAGGAATCCAGTTTTAGCTATTCTCAGCCCACCTACCCTTTACGCGTGTTGGGATCACTCGATCCTTGCACTCTCTGAATCTCAATTTCCAGAAAGCTATACAGGTAAGCTGTTGATTATTTTGAAACTAGTTTGACTGGCTGATGTTTCCGCCAATGGCAGCAACAGCGCCCAGTCAAATTAGTTTCAAAATATTTAACAGAATGTTTATTAAATAGTAAAGACATACAATTCATACAACTTGACGGCGATGCTAATCTCATCTCAAATGTTGTACTGCACCGATAGAATATGGTTTATAGATTCCATATCATTCATATCCTGTCACATTCCCTGATCTGTATCGCAATTATCTGTTTTGTAATATCGAGTAAATGTTGAACAGTGATCGACACCATTTTGTCTCCTCAAGCTATTGTGCGTGTGATGTCATGTAAGCTCCAATGCATAGCATTCTTTATTATGTAATGCTCATCCCATTGAATATTTTGAAACTAATTTGACTTCCAATCAAATTAGTTTCAAAATATTCAACAGCTTACCTGTAGGATTGCTTTTATACCACATTGCCAAACTATAGCCGGCGCTTCTATGACTGAGCGTATATACCGAGGCCGACACACTAGGCTTTTCCTGATTGGTTGAAAAGTAAATCATGACACCCATCATAGGGTGTAGAAATGTACCCACATTTAACTACTAAATCCTGAATATCTTTCATTAGCGGCGTGATAAAAAGCTTAAAATTACCTGGATAGTTTATGACCGGCGTGTTAGATCACCTGAATAGCTATCAAGAGATGGGATTAGCTATCCTTTAAAGCTTTTATCACGGACTAAACGTAATTAATTTTGACGTCCGCATGCATGTGACGTAGTTGATTATGACGTCATATGATTTACTGAGACACTGGATTCCTCTATTCAGAAGCTTACTGGCATACCGTTGACACTTTCATGTTGGACCTACGTCATTTGATTGTGACGTGAGCTAACAAGTGATGTATTTTGATTATGACGTCAGATACTTGAGTGGGAACTACCATGTGCGAACGCACGGACGTACCATTAAAACATTGGTAACGTAATTATTTAGTTTTCTAAGGAAAACAAAACTCCTTGTGTAAAATCTATTCAAAGGCACGTACACATTTGGCGGAGTTTATCCTCTGTTGATAGTCAAAGCCCAGATGTCCGAAAGAACATACAATAGAGGAGGGATACATTTGGAGATACACATTTGATTTGATTTTAAACCACGCAACTACTGCAATAAATTTCAATTCTACTTTAAAAATTAAAAAAATGTCATTGATTGCCAATTTCGTAATAGAAGTAAAGTCATACAATTGGGGATCCATTTCAAACTATTCATAGCCAATCTCCGCCCACGCTTTGCGCGTGTTGGGAGCGATTTATAAACTTTGAACTTTGAATTCTCAAAATCACATTTTCAAGGTAAGTTTACAGGCAAGCTGTTGAATATTTTGAAAACAATTTGGCTGGTTGCTGTTGCTGCCTGTGGCAGCGACAGCTCCCAGTCAAATTTGTTTCAAAATATTCAACAGAATGTTTAATAAATAGTAAACCCAATAAAACATAAGACACTTGACAGACTTTCATTACGGAGGTAGATTAGTCATTCAATATGCATTTTGATTGTGACGTCAGTCTACATGTGACGTATTGATTATGAAGTCATATAGTTGAGTGACAGACCGGATAGATCAATTTAGAATTAAGAAAGTGTATTCGGACTTAAATTTGCCTCTTTCGAGTAGTACCATGGCTATGCGATCAGATCACGCCATTCAGAATGTCCGATATGAATATTTCGTCTTTGGCGCCAGAGCTACGTCATTTGATTTTGACGTCAGTGAAAGGTTGAGCTTTGGGCAACAGGTGGTGGTGGTGGTTTAGAAACAGGTCAGATCCAGGAAGTCCACGAGACAGTATGACGTAATGGACCTTTCCAGGTTATCCATCCATCATCTGACGTCATATGATGTCATAATCAACTAAGCGATGTGTAGGATGATGCCATAATTACCTATGGCATGAATGACTTGATTTATCCCGCCTTTAACGCGACGCGTTGTACGAATTGTATGTCTTTACCATTTAATAAACATTTGATTGAATATTTGGAAACTAATTTGACTGGGCGCTGTTGTTGCCACAGTCAAATTTGTTTCAGAATATTTAACAGCTTACTTGTATTTCTGGAAATTGATAGTCAGGGAGTTCAGGGATCGATCGATTCCAACACGAGCGGGGGTGTAGATGGAGCTTAGCTAGAGGTGGGCGGGGCATAGCTAAAAACTGGAAAGGTTCATAGACACACATGTTTATATGATGACAGTCCGCTCTCAGTTAACATTTTATGGTAGCAATGTTATTATATGAGATATGATTCACACTGACATATAAATACTGATTCGATAGATATTTTAGATAGGCCTGTTGATGGCAGCACAAATATCGCCATATTGGATCACCAAAGGGATTTGAATATTTAAAATACGTGTATCACGTCTGATACAGTTACACTTTTATCAACAGCAGCGTAGTAGTAATAGTAGTAGTAGCAGCAGCAGCAGCAGCAGCAGCAGCAGCAGCAGCAGCAGCAGCAGCAGTAGTAGTAGTAGGAGTAGCAGTAGCAGTAGCAGTAGTAGTAGCAGTAGTAGTAGTAGTAGTAGTAGTAGTAGTAGTAGTAGTAGTAGTAGTAGTAGTAGTAGTAGTAGTAGAAGCATCATCACCATTATCATCATCATCATCAGCAGCAGCAGCAGCAGCAGCAGCAGCAGCAGCAGCAGCAGCAGTAGTAGTAGTAGCAGTAGTAGTAGTAGTAGTAGTAGTAGTAGTAGTAGTAGTAGCAGGAGCAGGAGCAGGAGCAGGAGAAGGAGCAGGAGCAGCAGTAGTAGTAGTAGTAGTAGTAGTAGTAGTAGTAGTAGTAGTAGTAGCAGCAGCAGCAGCAGCAGCAGCAGCAGCAGCAGCAGCAGCAGCAGCAGCAGCAGTAGTAGTAGTAGTAGTAGTAGCAGCAGCAGCAGCAGCAGTAGTAGTAGTAGTAGTAGTAGCAGCAGCAGCAGGAGTAGCGGCAGCCGCATCACAATTGATAAAAATCATGCTGTAGACAATCAGAAATGACACATACACGCTGGAATTACCATGACCACGATATTAAGGAACTATAAAGTCTAATATATACATGAGGCAATTTAACTTCTGCTACCAGAATATCTTGAAATGGCATATATCTCAATTTTGACGAGTACACACGTGATTTTCCAAGAGAATCGTCTGTTTTGTTTAAGAGAATATGTGTTCGTCCCCTTGTTTGCTTCAACAATAACCTATCTCCCACTGATTTACGTATCTCCAAAATGGCACATTTAATCGCATGGATAGTTTTGATACGATGCTTGTTATTTCATAGGGTATTAAGATATTTGAGAACATTCGTGAGGAGTGTATGGCATAAGTACTTGATCAGATGTTCTAAACAGTAGATTCGGGTGGGAAGCTTTTGGGACACAATGGTCGATCATTTGCCACTAGAACACACGATGGTTAAACTAATCGAGTCATCATCTGCTCGTGTGACAAATAGGATTACTCTTTGTCACGTATTTTTGCGATCACTTCCTTCCGTCTACAAACCCACGACTGCGTAGAAATGCTGTGTACTTCATTGGTCATTATGTACATTTGAATTATTCCGATTCAAATGGAAGGCAATAGAGCTTTCCAGATTTAGTTATACCCCGCCCATCTCTAGCTAGGCTCCACCCACACATCGCTCCTGTTGTGATCGATCTATCCCTGACTATTAATTTCCAGAAAATTGTACAGGTAAGCTGTTGAATATTTTGAAACTAATTTGACTGGGTGCTATTGATGCCTATAGCAGCAACAGCGCCTAGTCAAATTATTTTCAAAATATTCAACAGCATCTTTTTTAAATATTAAAGATATACAATTCGTACAACAACGCTTAGTCCGTCACCAATTATTCGTTCGTGAGCGTACTTATCGACGTCATTCATGACGTCATTGATTATGACATCACCATACACGTCACGTAGTTGATTATGACGTCATATGATGGATGGATAAACTGGAAAGGACCACTAACACAACAGTCTCTTAATTGTGGGATTGCATGTCCTAGAATTACACACATGGTGTTATTAATCAAATATTGATGCCATTCTTTTAACTTTGATCTCGAATACAAGATGAAATCCTTTTCTAACCACGTTGGTTGAATAGTCCATATATAGCCTAATGTAGGTTACAACTCGAGCCTATTGTTAGTACAATCTGAAATGGCACGTAGTTACACGGTCATTGACCTAAACACTGCAACATAACGGACCGTCTTGACCTTGTTCAAGTATGCCACAATCATGGTAGGAACAAGACCTTCTTTTCGCTGCTTTTCCACCATCACCAACAACTCGAATTTTGACAGTTCACGTTTAAGCAACCATGACTTCGCAGATGTGTGCTTAAAGATGGCGGAGAACTTTGGTTTGCCATGCCAATCCGTAACGTCTAAATAGGAAATAATGCGTCCATTCTTGGCGTTAGTCTGTACAACGTCCCCCAAATCTTGCATGCCAAAGTCAAGGTATGATTTGTAGTCCTGATCTGGAAGCTGTTTTTCAAAGATGAAATCCACGTGCATCTTCTTGTGCTTATATGTCATACTTTGCACGCGAGGCATAAAGCCTCTCTTGGAATACTTACTAAACATCGATTTATACTCCTTCTTGGAGGCCCTGTTTCCAGTCTTGGCGTTAATTCGTTTCCTATTTTTATTTTTTAGAAATATGGCGACGTATCGGTAAGCGTCATCGTGAGACGCACTGATGTAACCTTGTAGGAAGTACAAACTATAGCCAAGCTTCTCCAACTGTATACGACGGCGGAGCAGTCTCTTCTCAGACAATCCACTATCTAAATATGTATCTTTCTTGGTCTCGCCACTTTCGCGTTTGCTGGCAATGACTATAAAATTCGTATTATGCCCGTCATTATAGGCAGAAATCCACCTAATTCTAAGACCCTGACCTTTTAAAGCGTTCGCATATTCTTTTAGATGGTGTTCAGAGAGCCCGATTCGGACTACCGGGAACCTATCTGTAGCATCGTACGTGAAATCGGACAGATCAGAAGGAAACAGATCATTTTGTGGCCAGTCATCGACATTTTTTGCCATATGTCCCAAACTTTCTTTTAACCGTTCACCATGATTACCGTCCAAGATAAACGCGTAACATTTTCGTCCCTCGCTCGTGTGGCCATGGTTGTGTTTTCCTGCCACGAAATCTGTACAGTAAAATAATTGATCATCAAGAAGTTCACCCCCCTCTTGCCACACGGCACCAGTCCTGCTCACGCGCAGACCAGCAGCCTCCCAAGAATGCGTATGATGATGCGGGATTCCATCCGGGCGTTTCAACATTATATCCAAAGCATCCTGGGACAAAAGTTTCCCGTCGCCGAGACAACGAAAGAAACGTAGCATATCTAGAACATTCGAGTACCAGCCCATTGCCGAATCTATGTAACTCAGATCAATATTGTTAAAAACCGCGAATGATTTCCGAGGGGTGGGGTTAATGTCCTTCGGGGAGTGGTTATTGTTTGGGTCATAGTAATGTCTGGTCGCGAGACGAGTGTGCCACATCCCACAGGGCTCAAGCACATTCTGTTTAACATAATCCTGATATAGAATCACTGTCGCCTCTTCAATTACCCGTCCTAAGATAGCGTAGTTAAAGTTTGAGTACGCCACCTGGGTTCCTGGTGTGAAGTCTAATGGTTGGGCGATCATATACCGCATGATGTGGTATACGTTAAACAATGCTTTCTGGTCCATTTGGGAAGCTATATCTGGAACTACGTATTGCTGAGAGACGTAATACTGATTCAACAATGGGTCGTAAATAGGACCCGTCTCAGAATCCCACCCGGATGTATGTCTAAGAAGATGATCAATCGTGATATTATATACCCTGGGATCAATCACATATTCATTCTTATCACCGTCAGAGTTGAACCAGGGTTTCACCATATAAAGAATGCCATCTTTCCCGAATATTGGTCGATCCAGGGTGAGTCGGCCCTGTTCTACAAGCGTCATCACAGCCGCTGCGGTCATGGTTTGTGACATGCGCGACACTGGCCAGAGTTTGCGCGGATCACCCTGAAGCTTGGAATTGTCTTTAATAATAAATCCTTTACTGAAGACAAGCTTCTTTCCGATCATTACACCGGCCGCGCCTGATTTGTAGTCCATTTTAGTTAAGAAGTCGATGAATTCATCTTCGAAGCCCGATACAGATGAAGACACGTTTTTGCCAGCATCCTCACAAGTAACGCCTGTAACAGAAAGATAGAAGTAGTATTGTGCTTACAAAATAAAGACTAGAAGTAGTTTATGTATATTCAGAAAGCATTTGGTCATTTCAACTAGTAAGCGACACTATGACCGGGGTTGGGGGTGGGGTGGGTGATGTCACTATTACACATGGCTGGCCAGTTGCAGCACCACGACGTAACAACAGCTTGTAACACCACATTCCCTAACAACATCATAGATTGAAGTCCCTTGCCCCCCCCCCACCACCACCTCCCCACCCCCCCCCCCCCACCCCCACCCCCACCCCCCCCCCCCCGTCTTTGTGACATTGTAAAACGTTTTCTTCGGATTCTCGGATTTTCCAAATGTTTTCCGGAGCTTATCGGATTACCCCAAAGTTGTGGAATCCTAGTAGACGGTCACGCACCCTTTCTTGTGTTAAGATTTGACTCAAATCGGTCCTAGTCCAAGACCAAGATGATACTGATCGGGATCCTATTCTACATCAACAGGATGATGGTCTGAAAAATCTGACCGTTCTAAATACTGGACAAACATATTCACAAGTTGAAGACTTTGGCAAAACGTGTGCTTAGATTACATTAACATGACAGTCTCTCTGTTATTATAACCTATCTATAGAGGTAACATGTATGGAGAATCTAAATTAGGTCACTATAAACAGGTGGTGACTTAATATAATTCACTGGTCAAAGGAAATTGCTCTTTGGCCACAAGATGATATAGTTATTACACACACCGTCAAAGAGCACGTGCGTATTGCGGTTGGTGCCGTCTGTCTGTTTGTTTGTTTGTTTATTTGTCTGTCTGTTTGTTTGTTTGTTTGTCTGTTTGTTTGTCTGTTTAATCGTGCGATATTTTCGTAGTCTAAGAAGATGAAATCACAAAATTTTGCCTATCTATCCATATTCTAGATCGCTAGGCAAGAAATGGGTTTCTGGTCAAACGGTCAAATATCTAGGTCACGGGGTCACTACGTGCATTACGAAATACCAATTTTAGCAATTAATCTGGAACGCAGGTACGTAGAATCACCAGATTTGCCATTCTATTCATATTATAAGTGGCTAGAACTTCTTTAAGATTCAGGTCAAAGCATAACATATCTTGGTCACGGGCGTGAAGTACAAACCAGAATACACCTTTTCGGTCATAACTCTGAAATGTAGACTGTAGAATCACCGGATTTGGCACACGTCTTCATATTACGACTGCTTGTGGTTGCTCTGAGTGTGATGTCAATGGATAAAGTATTTAGGTCACTGGGTCACGGAGTTACTAAGTGCATTGTAAAGACAAAGCGCAAAGGCGTGAGTCAGCATCTCCACCGAGTGCGTTCTAGTTTACCTTACGATCCTCGTCTTAAACAACGCAACCTGCGTATCCTTGATGATGTATAGATGCAACAGCTGGGCACCTCCAAAGTCATTCTAGACAAACTCGATGCCAGCCACCGCAAACACCTCAGCCCCATCACTTGACACTGATGGCTAGACAGTGTAATTTCCAACGACGCACTATACACGATATGTAATACATTGCCGCTGTCCGTAAATGTCACCCAGCAAAGATGGTCCATGTTTGTCCACGTGCTAAGGAAGACACCCCAGCGGAGAGCCATGCCATTGTCCCTAGTAAGAGTCAACCAACATAAAGCCAGGAGAGGACGTCGTTGCATAACTATGTTAAACGTGCTGCAGCGACCTCAAGAAAGCAGGACTCGGTACACTCAGATCAGGAACAGACCTGAGAAACAACATATGCCACCGGTTTGAGAATGCTTCCCTATGGTTTGTCATTCTATGGAGGTGGTGAGGAAGCCAGTGGCCATTCCGAATCCTGGACCTGTATCAGTTATAGCCGTAGCACAGCCTATGGGCGCACTCATCAAGCTAAGATCAGTTTGTTAGAATGTTCAGCAGGTCGCGCATTGAGATAGAAGCTCTGAAAGCGATTTTCACAATAGCTGGTTATCGAGTTACCTTGAGACCGGTTCAATCTATGGATCCATTTCTAGCTATACCCCGCCCATTTCTAGCTAAGCTCCGCCCATGCCTGGTGCGTGTTGTTATCGATTTATATACTTTGAATCATGAATTCCCAGAATCCCAATTTCAAGATAACTATATAGGTAACCTGTTGAATATTTTGACACTAATTTGGCTGGTTGCTGTTGCTATGACTCTATGGCGGCAACAGCGTCCAGTAAAATTAGTTTCAAATTATTCAAAAGAATGTTCATTAAATAGGATAGACATACAATTCGTACACTTTTCGAACTATTCAATATTCATGACTTAGATATGTTATTTACTACGCATTTTGACTGTGACGTCAGCGTACACATGACGTAACTGATCATGACCTCATATACTTGAGTGACAGATCGGATCTATCCATTATTTATGCTAGAATTGCCATAGCTGTGGAAGAGGTCTCATTTTAGAAAGCAGCTCACGTGCATGGCACACTCATCAGGCTCAGCAGATCACAGCATCTAGTGCAATGTAAATTGTGCATATGTTCATGTAGAAATACTACACCCAATACACCAGCAACCTGCAAAAGGGAGATAATTACATTCCTTGGAAACTTAGTGCAGGGACTGACAGAGTTGCCTCATGTCCTGGGTTCAGCTTTGATTCATCATTCTAATGCGTATAACAATGCCACAGCTAAGTGTTGTCTATGTGGTTGGCACCTGTGTCGATGGATGGTGTCTGGTCTTGAGATGACCAGAATAACTGGGGCGTCTTACACATCAAAGACCTCTAACATCATGAGCATAGACACAACAGTTAGATGTATTGTGTTTGTTATGCTACATCATTAGTACACATAATAACCGATATGGGAAATCCATAGAGTGATGAAAGACATGATTTCCTCCGTCGTACTAACATACGCCCACGATGGATCTCCTCGTACTAGACAGCAGCCGTTGCCGATTCAGCTGTTATTGCGTGCCCGCTCCAGCGGGCACGCTTCTATTTATTGGTATCTAGAATTGCCTTTCGCGCAGGGGGTTGTGGGTCTGTGTTCCGCGAGATCTCCACCGATACGAGATCTAATAATTCTCGGCACGGAGACATGGCTCATAAGTATTATATTCATGCGCGTGATTCATGGCGAGTTCTCTTATTTGTTCTAATCCGACTGTAATAGATTTTGCAAGGCGATGACCGCTTAATTATTTTAATAAACAGCCAACGGAACTCCAAATAACTCGCTTCTATTTATTGCTGTCTAGAATTGCCTTTCGGCGTGGCCATTTCGCGCAGGGGATTGTGGGGCTGTGTCTCGCGAGATCTCCACTGATACGAGATCTAATAATTCTCGGCACGAAGACACGGCTCATAATTATTATCTTCATGCGCGTGATTCATGGCGAGTTCTCTTATTTGTTCTGGTCCGACTGTAATAGAGTTTGCGTGGCGATGACGGCTTAATTATTTTAATAAACAGCCAACGGAACTCCAAATAACTACTCTAAATAAGTACTCTTCTTTTGCTGGAGGACTGCGTACAAAACATGTTTATCATTCCTTCTGCAGATGAAAGTACTCAATCACACACCCACTCGCGGCGTTTCTTATATGTCCACTTTAGCACTCTATCAAACTGACCACAAATGGCTTCTTGCGGATATCGTGAGAAATGTCCATTTGCATTAGCTACTCGCCGGAGAACTTGTTTTGAAAGTTCACCACTGGGATGAATGCTTGGATAACCGATCCTATAATCCCAGTAGTAAATTGCAAAAGAAAAACCACAATGGTTTCTTGGACGAGGCAATTAGACATAGGACATTTTCTATGATAATGGATTTTTCTGTATATGACGTCATAATTATTTAGGTCAGATGTAGCTGGACGTCACAATCAAAATGTGTAATGAATGACGTATCTAGCTCCACCAGGAACATTGAATAACCAGTCAAGTATGCGAATTGCACGTCTTTACTATTTAATCAACATGCTGTTGAATATTTTGAAACTAATTTGACTAGACGCTGTTCGAATTGTATGTCTTTGCTATTTATTCAACAGTCATTTTCTATGATAATGGCTGGGTTCGATCTGTAACTGAAAGATATGATGTCATAACCAATTACTTCATATACAGGCTGACGTCACAATCTAAAATCTAATTTTTATTCTTGACTCAATTTAAGTAATACAGGGTTAATAAATTATGAGGACGACGATGATGTACCATGTCTGTTTAACCTTTCCCGTATTGTATTATAGTATTATAGACTTGTTACAGACAGTCTTGAGGCGTACTATGTGTGTGGTAAATTTCAAAAGAAATACATGCATAATAATATTGTAGAGGGCGAAAAAGTAGACAGAGTTCGCTAACAACAATGGATCCATCTAAAAATAAAGGCTTGGCTTCTTCGAAACTACACCTCTAATGTAATGACTGGTCATCTTCTTATGTCATCACACCAACTAGACTGTTACACGGACTCAACTTCGGATACCAGACGGACATGGACCCAGTCTATTTCCGTAGCAGACTGTAAAAGCAACACTGTGGATCGTGAAATCGCTTCGTCAATGGCTACCCAATAGGCCCCTACATACGAGATACATTTCTCGATCTCGTATCGAAAGAGAACTCGCGGGATACGAATGAATAATGGATGTATGATTATCAGTAGTATCCTTTTGTCTTTAATCCATCCGTGGGAATAAATCCATGTAGGGCCAATGCAATTATGTAGCAGTATTGATAGACTACCAATGTTCCAAATTTCCAGTCAAAACTGCTGTCAATAATATTGTAGCAGATTGTTGACTACAGAAACCAACCGAAAGTGTAGGCCTATGCATGTGCTAAGTTAAGAACGTCTACAGGAAATTCGGTCACAGAATTTCAATCATATATTTAGATAAGTATATCAATACGCTAGTGAAGTAATGGATTGAGGTTAAAAAAGATTTTACCATGAAGTAATTTCGTAGTGCACAATTTCATACCGAAAATGTGCTAAATCTCCGGTGATTCACAGTTGTCAGTGCTCTATTGTCTGTAGTATGTTTAGCCCCATAATTTCACCTACATAGACTTGTAGCTGAGTATGTCATATGACGTCATATGACGTCAAATCATCGATGGATACTCTGGAAAGGTGAATTGCGCATTCCTTGATTAAGGAAACCATTCGTAAATGATGAAAATGATATCATGACCTCCAGGACAGCACGATCATCATCATCATCATCATCATCATCATCATCATCATCATCATATCACCAAATAAATAGATTATGTTTCTTGCATGGTCGTTTTTAGTTGCATCCGTGTAATTTATATAGAAATGGTACAAGATTAATTGAGTATGTTGAGCATTGATGGATTAGAAGACATAGGCAGCAATGGATTCCAATCCAATTATGTTAAAAATATTCAACAGAACAGTTCTTACTAACTAACATGTTTCCATTTGTATTTTATTCATGAGCTCTACTGTAGCCTTCTACAAATAGTGTAGTGGATATGTGAATGGATTGTATACCAAATTTGACACACCCGTAGTGCATGCGACAAAATGAGATTTAGCTAAAGGCCCTTTGCAGATTTTATCCAAAGTGGCAATGACAGCCATTTTTAAATGGCTGCCATCTATTCTGACGTGCCCATAATATGGTAGTAGACTTAACCCGCTTATAGTACTATAAACCTGTTTTATTGTGTTTTGGAAACATGTTAAGTTATTTCTCAGCAGTACTGTACGGAATTTTAGGGAGGCGGCTTTTAGACTCTGCGACCTTCGCCTCTTAAACCCCACAATAATGTACGTTTCTTCCTCTGGCCATGGTCCATACAGTAAGCACGTGTCAAATATGATCTATGTCAAAGTTAGGCTTCTTTAGAAACCCTTGAACAGTTTGGTTCTGCAGAAAATAAGATGCTTCATGGTAGATCCTCGACAAATACTGCAATTAGCAGCTATGATATCTCATAGAAACACAGATCTTAATACATTGACGGGCCCATACATGGACAGACAGACGTATACATATGGAACGCACACAGCCCTACCCACTCCGGTGCACTCCTCGCGTACGTTGTCTACGCACGCACACGCGCAGACACACACGCTCGCCCGCTCGCTCACTCACACATTAAGTAACGCTTGCGCGTGCGTACAGGTCACAGGGGTCCATAATATATGTATAGTAGTTTCAGTTTCAGTTTTCTTTATTTCACTCAGTCCGTTATTAAACGGAATATGAGGGTACATAAATCAATAAACATGTAGTTTGACATCATTGCCATTACTGAAAGCCACCTTACCCAAAATATTAACAACAGCTTAATCAAACTACCTGGTTACCTGCCGTGGGGAGGCGTGTGCGTCTATATTTCTAACAACGTGGCAACTACCCGTCGTATTGAATATGAATGTCATGGCATTGAAATGATATGGGTCGAGATCCACGACCGCCCTGGTTTATTATTGTATGTAATTTACCGGCCGCCTAACACAAGTGTTGACAAATGGCAAACTATCACCGACAATATTGAGAATGTTCGGGACTTAAATCCAAACAAAAATCTTGTCCTACTCGGCGACATTAACGACGATCTTCTCAATCCATCTAAGCATCATCTACGTGACATCATATCTACGTTTGGCTTCCACCAGTTAATACAAGAACCAACCCGACCCATTTAAAAAAATACATTACTTGATCCAATTATTATCAGCTGTGCCAGAATAGTAAAAGAGAGTGGAGTACTTGCGCCATTTTGTAGTGATCATACTCCAGTATATTTGGTTTTATCATCCTCCATACCTAAACGTAAAACATACACTCGCCATATATGGGACTATGCGAAAGCTGATTGGGATTTATTTAGGGATCACTTAACTAACGCACCCTGGAACAACATCTCCGATGCTAATGGCGTCGACATTTGGTGTCAGACAATTACTACAAACATTATTGCCGCTGCTAGTATTAGTATCCCAAATAAAACTATAACTATAAACCCAAACGATAAAGTCTGGATGTCCAGCAAAATAAAGCACGAAATGAGAGTCAGGGAAAAATTGTTCAAGAAATCAAGAAAAACTAACCGAGAGCAAGACGTGGCCAACTTTAAAAAACAGAGAAACCGCATCAATACATTAGTCCGAACAGCGAAAGAAAACTTCAGGAATAAATTAGCTGAAAAAATAAGGCATGGACGCACAGGTTCTAAAGAGTGGTGGAAAATATGCAAGACGTTCCTATGTGATACTAACTCTAATTTCAGCGAAATGCTGCCTCTGAAGCGCGATGACGGCTCATTCTCTTACGACTCTTTAGAAAAGGCAAGCCTCCTTAACCGGTACTTCTCTAGCATCGCCAATATTGACGATGCTAATGCCAGCTTACCGCCTCTATCTATGTATACGGACAATACTCTCCACTCAATTACAATATCAAACACTGACATCTCCGAGGTACTGTCCAATCTGGACACGTCTAAAGCTGTTGGCCCAGATAAATTAAGTCCGAAACTCTTATTCGAGAGCCAAGAAGTATTGGTCCCAATACTAGCGCGGTTCTTTAATTACTCACTTTCTAGTGCGCAGTTCCCCACTTCTTGGAAAATCGCTAATGTAACTCCTATATTCAAGAAAGGAGACAAGAGCTTATGTTCAAATTATCGACCAATATCACTGTTGAGTTGTCTTATAGTCCAGTCAATCTAGGCCAAAAATATTTTAACCCGGAACAAATTGCAACAGAATTTTTTTACCTCGCCCAGTGTATAGGGGGCCATCATGTACAACACATCAAAAGTCCTCCAAAATTCCAATAGGGGAAAGGGTAAAATTTGCATAATTATTACCAGATTTGGGCCATTTCACCTGAAAAATCAATTTTTCTTTATTTCTTTAAAACCGGTATGTAATATATGTGTGACTGGGTATTTTTGGACTTTTTTAGTAATAAATGAATACGATTGACATATTCTCCACAAATTAAATGTATTGTGTTATGCCACTTGCATGAATTTACCTAATACCATCATTGATATTGATACAATACATATTATATTTTATTATGTCACGGTATTGTGTGTTTCTAAGCTAAGCTAAGATGAAATAGTATGGCATAGGTACCTGGTTTCTACTAATTTCATCTTGCATCAATTATCCACGTCATCTTCCTCAATGAGCGTTATTGAATTCGAGCAACTGAGACCCTTACAGTCTTCGCAGGCGGATGTGCAGCTGAGCCCATGTTTTCTACAGGTGCATCTCTTTGATTCACAGCCAGTTTTGCAGCTGCATCTAAATGAATACAGTAAATCGTCAGGTGCTGCCAGCATGTCAGTCTTAACAGGCAGCATTTGGTGGTTGAGAACTTTCCAGCTCCATTCTGTTGGATCCATATCTCCAGCATCTCCTCTCCAAACTTGAATTTGGTAGTACACGCGAAGACTGTGAAACTTTGCGGATGCGGGTGTTGGTGGTAAATCTCGTGCTTCAACATACTTGGAACTTTTTGCAACCTTCTCCCTGAATCGCTTGTACCGCAAAGCAACTAGACTATCCATTGAAGTGCCATTGTATAGAATAAGCATTGCCTTCTCACCTGCTTTTATCACGTCATCTTTATTCGCATTACTCATGGTAAACACTTCAGCAATTTGAGAGAGTTCTTTGCAGCACTGGATTTTGCTAAGGGATGCAGATTTTCCAATTCCATAAAGCCTAGATGTTGAGTCACAGCCAAGGATAGCATGGATAAATAACAGCTGTGAGCACAAACAGAACCCGAGTTTTTCCTTTGCCATTTTGATATTCCACAGTTGGGGTTTCTTTGCATTTTGCTTTGGCTCTGGTATGAAAAATAGCTGACAGCCATTCATATCAGTATGGTATAGAAGCAACACCAGTAGGTCGGTATCGTCTCCAACAAGAGCATTATTTGTTGACTTTGAAGCCAAGATAGCCGTTTGCGTAATTAAGACATCAGCATCACCGCTTGCCTTTATCGTTAAGCATCCAGCCTGTTCGAGAGATGAGCCTAAGATTGATATGAACCGATGTTTGTTCTGCTTGTTACTAAGAAAATCAGGCTTACTCAGAGTTACAACTGTTTGCGGAGTCAGTACAACAGTTGCGCCTGATCCACGAGTTCGCCTCTTATGTGTTACATCTTTTATGTCTGGGCCTTGGTCATAACCATCAAAAACTACTGTAGCCTTTCCATATTTGCTTATGCAATATTTTACATATCTTTGACAAACATCTGCAAATGTCTCTCCACGCTGCCATGGAACAAGGTGTAATAGAGCTCCTCCATCAAGCACATAGTGGACAGAATCTGGAAGGACTGCATCTTCATTTTGAATTAATTTCCACAATGCATCAGCAAGTGCCGGCTTATTTGCTTCCCATAGAAGAGATGAATTATCAAAGAGTGCGGGCGGATGAGTGCACAACTCATACTCAAAATAAGATGCTGGATTCCCTTTTGATCCATTTGTAGCAATTAAACTGAGTCTTTGAAATAGGAGTTGTGGATCAATTTGTACACATTCATCATCAATCTTGAGAGATGTTTTGGATGCTAAGGTAATAGCTTGTCTCTTTCTCTGGAACGAAATGCTTGATACACATTGGCCACACATCGAATTAATAATTGATTCTCCAATATCTTTAGCATCGTCAACATTGACTGATTCATGTGCAAACAATCCACTAACAAGTCCTCTAATAGCCTGTCCAACTGATGCCTGTTTCATTTCTGTGTCTTTTCCAGTAAACAAAATCCCCAATAATTCCCGCAGTGTCTCTGGTAAATAATTCAATGCCTTTACTGGGTCGCTCATTTGCTCCCTTGATGGATAGCTTTCAGACGATGTGCATGAATCAATTAACTTAATATCGTGTCTAAGCAGTTTGGCAGCTGTCTGGATGATTAGCATGCTCTCTGATTTGGAATCCTTTCTCTTCTGTTCCTTATAGAAGTCAGTCAAAATAGTAGATGCTTTAGAACGAAAGGTAACAACGTTTGGCTTACCATTCACAGTGCTAATAAATATTTCATCGCCATAATTATCTTTTATTTTATCCTGCATGTATTTTGTACTGTATGCTTTATTCTCTTTATCATCGAGATATTCTTGCATTTTATTAACGAGGTCGTGCAGGGTCAGCTGCTCATCATCATTATTTTCAAGAAATGCCATTGTCGCACTAAATGCTCTTACTCTGTCCAAGTCTTCTGGCCTTCCATGTTTTTGGGATGAGCAAGATGAGTGCAGCTGAGGGATATTTTTCATGGTTCGAAAATTTACGCTGCAGCTTTGATGGTATACTGCATTGACAACGCATAAATCCGGCGTGAAGGCAAGCCGCCCAGCTACAAGTTTGCCCCATTCGTCTTTTCTCTGCTCACAGGCCTCGGCGATACTACATTGAAAGTCATGAGTACTTACTGGATAAATATCATAGCCACGTTTCTTTCCATCTTGAATTTTTGCAGGGTATCCGCATAGCAAACAATGTTCACTAAAATTGAATGTTGGACTTTCTGAACGGAGTGTTCGCATGGGTGGCGGAGACTGTTCAATTTTTTCTGCGTCACGGGCAATCCGCTTCGGATCAATGAACTCCCGTCGACATTTTACATGAACCCTCTGTCCTACTTCAGCTATGACATCGCTTTCACGGGCTCTGCTAGCATTATTAATACCGTCACAGCCTTTAACTCGAAGCTTAACAGTTTGTGAGCCATTTTCTAGGCTCTGGTTACAAATAACGCATGTATCTAAATCCATGTCCATATTCTGATTGAATTGTATAGAAATTTATTCAAATTGTGAGATAAAAGTGAAAATTAAAATTCAATTTATTTCAGATAAAATTTTAAAAGCGAAAAACAAAATTAAACTTACTTTAAATATAAATTTTTTAAATTACCCCGGCCCTGTGCATACCACCATATTTAATCTGTGGTTTGGAGAATGTGTACAAGTGGTTCAAGGCAATATTGCCAATTGCTTACTGTCTTCCGTGACCATGAAATTTAGAGCTTAGACAACATTTCTACTTCGTTTATTTGCGGATTGAAGCAGGTAAGGGAAGTTTCATTATTCGGATAATGGCGGTAGCTAAATATGCGAATTTACCCACTTTCCCATTGAGGGATTTTGGAGTACTTTTGATATGTGACACCTGGCAGTCCCACAAATGCCGCAGAAAAGAAATAAATTCTGTTGCAATTTGTTCTAGGTTAATTTGTAGTTTTACTGGACTATTGGTAAAGTTATGGAGAGAACCGTTTTTAAACATATCTATAACTATATTAGACATGATATCACTCTATATCAGTCTGGCTTTCTTCCATCACATTCTATAGTAAATCAACTGCTTGATATCTACACGGATATTACTCAAGCCCTTGACGATCAAAAGGAAATAATCTTTCTATTCTTCGATATATCTAAAGCCTTTGATCGAGTATGGCATCGCGGCCTCCTACAGAAGCTTAGGAATTTTGGTATCTGTGGAAATCTACTTACATGGTTCGAAAATTATCTTGAAAACCGATACCAGCGAGTAGTTATAAACGGCAATGAGTCTACCCTACTTCGTTTACATGCTGGAGTGCCACAAGGCTCTGTGCTTGGTCCTTTGTTATTCTTAGTTTTTATTAATGACATGCCCAGCAATATAATTCACAATATTAGACTTTTTGCTGATGACACGTGCCTATATGTAATGTCAGATGATCTAAAAGAACACACTGCGACACTCGATTACGATCTACTGACCATGACGCATTGGGCAAACATGTGGCTCGTCGAGTTTAATGCCTCGAAAACTACATCTCTAATTTTTCCCTGCGCAACGAGCCCACATCCTTTTCAATCAACTTCAAAGATTCTGAAATTCTACCATCAACTGATCATAAGCACCTCGGCATTACCTTTAATAACAAAGGGAATTGGCTTAACCATGTGAGTAATCTCATAGCAAACGCTCAACACAAACTCTCCTTACTTAAAGGTCTAAAATATATTCTAGACCGTAAATGTCTCGAGATCATGTACAAAACATTTATTAGACCATCATTAGAATATGCAGATGTTGTGTGGGATAATATTCCACAATATCTTGTAATTCGGCTAGAGGATATCCAAAAATATGCTCTCAGAACGGTATGTGGAATGACACGTAGTGCGAGCCCTGAAGACCTGTACTTAGAAACAGGCATCGAAACCTTGTCTAGCAGACGTGAATTTCATAGATTATCTATGCTATTTAAAATTATTAACGGGAGGACCTGTGAGGTTCTGGTCAACCATCTTCCCACACTATCCCAAGCACGAAATCCTTACAATATCCGTCATCCAAATTTCTTCACTCCATTCCGCTGCCGTACTGAGCTCTTCTATGGATCCTTTTTCACACCAACGATCCGCGCCTGGAATATGCTTCCTGTGCCGGTGAGAGATTCTGTCACTCTTCTAGAATTTAAAAGCAAACTCAAGGCTATGTCATCCATACGACAACCCCCTGAGTGGTATTACGTAGGCCCGAGGTTTGCCAACATAATGCTATGCAGGCTCCGAAATGGTTGTAGTTCTTTAAACCGACATCTATTTGACAACTTTCTGTCGGAAACTGCCAGTTGTTCTTGTGGGCACAATGATGAATCTACAAACCACTACCTCTTACATTGTGCCCTTTTTAACGAGCAAAGAGTCGTTTTCCAAAATCAGCTTGCTTTGAACGATATTTCTCTTGCTAATCTTACGGTCAACCAGCTTCTATACGGGACTTACACTACCAACTTGGAAATGAACAAACTGATCTGTAATACGTATGTCAATACATAATTAACACCAACCGCTTTCAGTAGCTTCCTGTTTGCGAACCTATAGTTTAAGGGGTAAATGGACAGCAGCCCAACACGTACAGGTCGGGGCGAAGGCAGCAACTAGAGCTCACCTCTGCTATTCTTCCATTTGATCTTATTCCTCGCTCTCTCTATCTCTCACCCTCCCCCCCCCCCTTCCCCCTCTCCCTTTCTATCTCGGTCTTTCTTCCTACTCTCCCCCTTCTCACACTCAACATTCACATACTTATGCACACCAATGGACTACAATTAATTAAACTATTATGATTTGCCGCCATTTTGTTGTAAAAAAGTTTTGAATAATCTGTATGTGTATGGGAGACACGGGCATAAGACTCTAAGTCTTATCGTGCTTCCATCTGAACAAATAAATCACGTTTAAACCAATAAACATACGTATAGCGGGCCGGTACACCAATCTTGTCCACTTTATGGACCACTGCAGTACAGGCACACGGGCCTAATATCATATGATGTGAATTCATCCAGTAGT
>CM067367.1:124118619-124171119 GCA_034401795.1 Chaetoderma sp. LZ-2023a
CACCTAGGCCAATTTCTGGGTGGTTAGTACCCTGACCCGTAGTTAGTTTAAATTAAGGTGCGATAACCAACTATTATACATCCTATTTGCAGTGCACTCAGTCCAGTGGATGTTGTCCTCAACCACCTGAAATTCAGACACGGGGAGGCTGGGCAGGATAGGGACCTTGGCCCTTAAGGCCTCTACACGGCTGTTAACGAATTGTATGTTTCGTTTCTGGGTTGTAGTCAGGTGCTTCGAATAATTTAGTTTGGCAAAGTGAACTTTAGCCTTTGGAAATTTTGAACGCATGGTACTAAACAGATTCTCAATTCTTTGGGAGGTGTCATGCTGAAGTTCGTCCTTATCATTAATTCCGATGTTAAGGATGATACGCTGAGGTTGGAAGACCTCATTGTGTTTTCTAACCATATTCCTAATGTGGTTTATCTTAGCACCTGGATAGATTGCTACCTGCATATCTGGATGAGGTGTCTGATTGATACGAGCTAAATTTGAAGACCCAATCAGCAGAATCTTCTTGTTCAGAGTAGGAAGGCGCCATTCATTCTTATTATCCACCACGAACCGAAACTTATAGAAAGACCTATGCTCTTTGGGTGTATCCCTAGGCGTAGGTTTGGGCTTAGGTGTGGGCGTAAATTTAGGTTGTGGTGGCTTGGACCTCGGCGTCGACGATCTGGTCTTTTGACCAGGTCGCTCAGTAGCTGCTCTCTGTGGAAGGGGAGGAAACTCGACTGGGGACAGTGGCGAGACCGGAAGAGGGATCTGACTAGGATCCACATGAGCGGACACTGACGGTGACCATGCTGGCAGTGGAATCAGGAGCGGATCCACCACAGGAGACTGCAGGGGGAACACTGGTGAGCTCTGGTTATTCACCCGCTTAACTACTGGGGGACTCTCAGTGGGTGACCTATTCCGTTTCCGATTTGATTGTGGGATGACTGGTACGGTCAAGGCTGACCTTGCAGTCGGTGTGCCTGGTAGGGCCACAGAGGGCCCTGCAGTTGATGTTCCTGGTAAGGTCACAGGTGACCCTACAGGGGGTGTTGTACTATGGCAGGTTCTAAAATGTGGATCAAAAGGTCTGATGAAATCATAAAACTGATCAATTGATGAAGAATGAAACTTCCTGCCATAGTTATTTCGGGCCCAATTTATTGCTGTGGTCTTCGCTCTACCTAATTCTAAATTTGGTTTGGACTGAGCTTCGATGAGGAGGGACATAAGACGACCAAGCTGGAAATTATAGTGACTAATGTTAACCTGGAGTAAAGATATGGCCCATTTCAAATTTGCTGCTAAGATGTCCTTACGGACCTCGGCGTTTGGCATCGCTGGTTTACAGAAGAAATTCTGTCTCTCTAACTCTGACACTTTCCAGCTCAATCCAGGAGGCAAACTGCCCCTACGTACATGAGCATTCAAGATGCCAAGGTGGTGAAAACATTGTATAATCATGTAGTAACACTTGGTTAGTGCAGCCTGGGCAGATGGCGGGCGACTGTCGTTAGACCTCCTGTCATCCCGTCTTCTACTCTTGCTAACTCCAGCCATAATGTTACTAGTTAGATAATTCAATGTTTCTGCCACTAAAATCTACAAGAATACCAAAAAATTGAGGGGACCTAATGGAATCGTGAACCAAGGGAAGTCTATCGAATTACAAGCCTAACAAAATCTACAAGCGCATCAAAAATCTATCGCTGAAAAAAGAAGGTTATGATTAAGCATGTTAATATTTAAATAATTCATATAAACTATTAAAGGATAATTGTGTATATTACCAATAATCCTATGCACCGTCGTGAAGTGGGCGACCGGTTTCGACAAGGTTTGTCAGCTTCAGGCCACAGAACAAATCTGCCTGTCCACCAAAAATCTGTCTATTTATTAGAATTGATGGCCTTATGGATGTGGCTTAGATTAGTATTCAATTGTACTTTGAAAATTATAAATTGTATTCACATTAAAGAGTTGGACTGCCACAGATGTTTAAAAACTATTGTCTAAATCCATTGACGTTGATTGAGTTCTCTAAGGTTTCTGAGTGGGCTTCCAGTAATACTCTCATGAATGAGTGGCGGTTGATCAAAGAGATCAAGCCATGCATATTAACCCAGTGAGCTCGATTCTGTTTGTTCAGAAGGTATCCCTTTCTGAACGAGGTTCTATTATCGGTCTGTTGATTGATCAAAGGGATCACTCAACGGTCATTAATCATTTGAACAGTTTCAACAGGTGTTGTTGGACTTTGTTTTCAAGTCTTTTGAAGTCGAATTTAGGAAAGAACATTTTTTAATTTCCAACAATTAAATAATTGTCTATAGAATTTAGACTAGTAGGATTCAAGTGTATTTGAAAGATTTAATGAGCAATATGAATTTCGAGTTCCTTCCATCCATCCATCCATCCACCCACCCACCCATCCACCCACCCATCCATCGACCCACCCATCCATCAATCCATCCATCCATCAATCCATTCAGTTAATGAAGGAAGGAGTGACAGAAGGAAGACAAATGAAGAAAGGATGGATGAAGTAAGGAAGGAAGAAAGGAAGAATGGAGGGAGGGAGGGAGGGATGGCGGGAGGAAATGAGGGTGGGACGGGGGGGGGGGGGGTTGGGGCCGAGGATCGATGAAGGAGGAAGGAGAGAGGGAGGAAGGAAGGAAGGAAGGATGGATGGAAGGGAGTGAGGGTGGGACAGATGGTGCGAGGATCGAGGAAGGAGGGAGGGAGGGAGGAAGGGAGGGAGGGAGGGAGGGAGGGAGGGAGGGAGGAAGGATGGAAGGAAGGAAGGAAGGAAGGAAGGAAGGAAGGAGGGAAGGAATGAAGAAGAATGGAGGAAGGGAGGGAGGGAGGGAGGGAGGGAGGGAGGGAGAAGGAAGGAAGGAAGGAATGGAGGGCGTGGGAGGGAGGGAAATAGCGAGGAAGGAAGGAAGGAAGGAGGGAGGAAGGAAGGAAGGAAGGAAGGAAGGACAGACGGACGGGCGGGCGGGCGGGCGGGCGGGCGGACAGACGTGCGGACGGACGGACGGACGGACGGGCGGGTTGGTGGGAGGGAGGGAGGGAGGGAGGGAGGGATGGAGGGATGGAGGGATGGAGGGATGGAGGGATGGAGTGAGGGAGGGAGGGAGGAAGGAAGGAAAGGAGGAAAGAAGGAAGGAAGGAAGGAATGTAGGACGGGTGGGAATGGGGGTGGGAATGAGGGAGGGAGTGAGGGAGGGAAGGAAGGTGGGAAGGAAGGAGGGAGGAGGGAGGAGGGAGGAGGGAGGAGGGAGGAGGGGAGGGAGGGAGGGAGGGAGGGAGGAAGGAAGGGAGGAAGGGAGTGAAGGACGGAAGGACGGAAGGGAGGGAGGGAGGGAGGGAGGGAGGGAATGGCGGGAATGAAGGAGGGAAGGAGGGAAGGAAGGAGGGAAGGAGGGAAAGAAGGAAGGGAGGGAGGGAGGGAGGGGGGAGGGAGGGAGGGAGGGAGCGCGCGAGCGAGCGAGGGAGGGCGGGAGGGAGGGAGGGAGGGGGGAAGGGAGGGAGGGAGGGAGGGAGGGAGGAAGGAAGGAAGGAAGGAAGGAGGGAAGGAAGGAAGGAAGGAAAGGATGAACGGATCAAAACTATTGTTAAGAAGACAGACTAAATTGATGGAATGATGGTATGCCAGACAGATTTGCCACGACGGTATGGTGCAATAATTAGTGTGTTAGTAAGACAATAAAACAATAGAACTGGCACTCGCTTGTAGGTGGTTATATGATTAAACGCACTGGCTCAGGATCTCCCAAGGTTGGGAGATATTTTTTATTTATTTTATTGTCTGAGATTTGTTATGTTTGTTTGATAGAGGCGGTATGGCCTATAAAATATGAATAATATATATCATTCATTCTGAAGGTTTTTGAAGAGTTAATTTCGAATTAACCAAGATGTCACGTAGATTGGAGTTTTTCTTAAAGGCTATCACTGGACGCAAATTGAGAGGTTTTTTCATTTTATCCTGCAATTTATGATATTCATCTTTCAAAATTTCAGAAATTTCAACATTTTTTCGATTGTATGTTAAACTGAATGGAATAATTTCACGTTGATCAGCAAGACCAGGGTCCACGTTTATGCCACTCGGCCATTTTGTTTTCAGTTGCTTAATCCAAAATGATTCTCGAAGTTTTCTTTGTTTATCAGTTTCCTCGGCCGTAGCAGAAAGAGGCAGTTGCTCAATAGGCATAATTTCAAAGTGTCTATCGACAGAATGACCAGGAAGATTGAAATGTTGAGCTACGTTGGTGTCCTCGTCGTGTCTAATATCGCAAAGGTGTCTAGTTGCTCGCCATCTGAAAGGGCATTTTGTTTCACCGACATACTGCTTTTGGCATAATTTGCAAGATATTAAATAGATAACATTTTTAGAATCGCAATCTAAATTAGACTGAAGTTGGAATTTGCTTTTGTTCTGATAACTGACAAATGTTGTCTGATTAGGTAGATAGAGGTCTAATTTACACCTCTTCTTTCCACATTTCTGAGATTGTCCTACGCCTATAATCGGTAGGCTTTTGATCGGCAGCCTTATCAGTAATAGTTTCCAATTCATGTAAAGTTTCGGATTTTATTTTGCGCAAAAATCGTGTTGAATATCCCCTCGGTTTGAGGGCTTTAAATAAGGTGGAACACGCAGATTCAAAATTCTTTCTATCACTAGAATTTCGGTGAAACCGGATAATCTGTGATTTGATAATACCTTTAAAAGTATGAGGTGGATGGAAAGATTTCTTATGCAGTAGTTGATGGGAATCGGTGGGCTTAAAGAATACTTTGTAATCAAGAAGCCCACTCGTGTTATAATTTACGCCTTTGTAGAGAGTAACGTCCAAAAAGTCTACGGACGACTGGTCAATGTTGGCTTTGAGTTTGATGTTAGGATCGTGATTGTTCAAAATAGTGAAAAATTCATCAAACTCTTCCCTCGAATGATTCCAGATCATAAAAATATCATCGAGGTAACGGCGGTAAAATAAGGGCTGCTTAGGACATTTGTTAAGCGCATCTTCTTCCCACTCAGCTACATAGATGTTGGCAAAACTAGGACTAAAACGTTTACCCATAGCGCATCCACAGATTTGTTGGTAGATTTCGCCAGCGAATTCGAAATCATTGCCCTTTAAACTCAGCTCCAGGAGAGCTAATATTTCGCTAGTGGGCCTATTGTTATCGGGATATTTATCAAATGCTCTGCGAACAGAAGACAAACCCCTTTCGATGTCAATGTTTGTGTACATAGCATCGATGTCGAGGGTTATCAAGAGTGAGTTTGGAGGAACAGAAATTTTGGAGACCTCGGATAGGAAATCCTCAGTGTTGTTCAAAAAGCTGAAATGTCTATTCGCAATTGGTTGTAGGTGGTAATCAATAATTTCACTAATTCGATAAGATTCAGAGCCGCAATCAGAGATAATAGGTCGACCCGGTGGTATCATAGGGTCGGACCATGACTCAATAGGTTTATGAATTTTTGGCAAAAGGTAAAACGTACGTGGATTTGAATCTCGTTTAGCAGTAAGGTATTTAAACTGCTTTTTCGTTATGGCCTTTTTGTCAGCCATTTCTTGAAGGATTCCATTAAATTTATCACAATTATTTTGCCAGAGTGGTTCGTCTAATTTGCGGTAGTGTTTCAGATTACTGAGTTGCCGATGTGCTTCACGAATATAATTATCCTTACGCATTAATACAGTAGCAGATCCCTTGTCAGCAGGCTTTATAACGATGTCATTGTTTTTACGCAAACCTGTTAAGGCTAAACGTTCTTGATATGACAAATTTTGATGATTTTTAGGAAATTCTAAATTTTCAACACGCTCCTTGATAGCTTTTACACTATCAAGGATCGCAGGGTCAACCAACTTCGAGTTAGGTGCCCAGCCAGTTTTTTCAACAAAAGGTAGAAAGTTGTTTTTCTTGGAATTTCGAAAAAAGTCTGCTAATTTTACACGGTGAGAAAATTCTTCAATTTCCCATAAGCCATTATCTAAAAGAGCATCTATGTCGACTTTGGGCCGTGGTGTTGGTACATATGTTAGACCAAGATTTAGCAACGATCTTTCTGCTTCAGACAATGTAGAACCAGTTAGGTTAATGATATTACCACCTAGGCCAATTTCTGGGTGGTTAGTACCCTGACCCGTAGTTAGTTTAAATTAAGGTGCGATAACCAACTATTATACATCCTATTTGCAGTGCACTCAGTCCAGTGGATGTTGTCCTCAACCACCTGAAATTCAGACACGGGGAGGCTGGGCAGGATAGGGACCTTGGCCCTTAAGGCCTCTACACGGCTGTTAACGAATTGTATGTTTCGTTTCTGGGTTGTAGTCAGGTGCTTCGAATAATTTAGTTTGGCAAAGTGAACTTTAGCCTTTGGAAATTTTGAACGCATGGTACTAAACAGATTCTCAATTCTTTGGGAGGTGTCATGCTGAAGTTCGTCCTTATCATTAATTCCGATGTTAAGGATGATACGCTGAGGTTGGAAGACCTCATTGTGTTTTCTAACCATATTCCTAATGTGGTTTATCTTAGCACCTGGATAGATTGCTACCTGCATATCTGGATGAGGTGTCTGATTGATACGAGCTAAATTTGAAGACCCAATCAGCAGAATCTTCTTGTTCAGAGTAGGAAGGCGCCATTCATTCTTATTATCCACCACGAACCGAAACTTATAGAAAGACCTATGCTCTTTGGGTGTATCCCTAGGCGTAGGTTTGGGCTTAGGTGTGGGCGTAAATTTAGGTTGTGGTGGCTTGGACCTCGGCGTCGACGATCTGGTCTTTTGACCAGGTCGCTCAGTAGCTGCTCTCTGTGGAAGGGGAGGAAACTCGACTGGGGACAGTGGCGAGACCGGAAGAGGGATCTGACTAGGATCCACATGAGCGGACACTGACGGTGACCATGCTGGCAGTGGAATCAGGAGCGGATCCACCACAGGAGACTGCAGGGGGAACACTGGTCTCGGCGATACTACATTGAAAGTCATGAGTACTTACTGGATAAATATCATAGCCACGTTTCTTTCCATCTTGAATTTTTGCAGGGTATCCGCATAGCAAACAATGTTCACTAAAATTGAATGTTGGACTTTCTGAACGGAGTGTTCGCATGGGTGGCGGAGACTGTTCAATTTTCTCTGCGTCACGGGCAATCCGCTTCGGATCAATGAACTCCCGTCGACATTTTACATGAACCCTCTGTCCTACTTCAGCTATGACATCGCTTTCACGGGCTCTGCTAGCATTGTTAATACCGTCACAGCCTTTAACTCGAAGCTTAACAGTTTGCGAGCCATTTTCTAGGCTCTGGTTACAAATAAGGCATGTATCTAAATCCATGTCCATATTCTGATTGAATTGTATAGAAATTTATTCAAATTGTGAGATAAAAGTGAAAATTAAAATTCAATTTATTTCAGATAAAATTTTAAAAGCGAAAAACAAAATTAAACTTACTTTAAATATAATTTTTTTAAATTACCCCGGCCCTGTGCATACAACCATATTTAATCTGTGGTTTGGAGAATGTGTACAAGTGGTTCAAGGCAATATTGCCAATTGCTTACTGTCTTCCGTGACCATGAAATTCAGAGCTTAGACAACATTTCTACTTCGTTTATTTGCGGATTGAAGCAGGTAAGGGAAGTTTCATTATTCGGATAATGGCGGTAGCTAAATATGCGAATTTACCCACTTTCCCATAGAGGGATTTTGGAGTACTTTTGATATGTGACACCTGGCAGTCCCACAAATGCCGCAGAAAAGAAATAAATTCTGTTGCAATTTGTTCTAGGTTAATTTGTAGTTTTACTGGACTATTGGTAAAGTAATGGAGAGAACCGTTTTTAAACATATCTATAACTATATTAGACATGATATCACTCTATATCAGTCTGGCTTTCTTCCATCACATTCTATAGTAAATCAACTGCTTGATATCTACACGGATATTACTCAAGCCCTTGACGATCAAAAGGAAATAATCTTTCTATTCTTCGATATATCTAAAGCCTTTGATCGAGTATGGCATCGCGGCCTCCTACAGAAGCTTAGGAATTTTGGTATCTGTGGAAATCTACTTGCATGGTTCGAAAATTATCTTGAAAACCGATACCAGCGAGTAGTTATAAACGGCAATGAGTCTACCCTACTTCGTTTACATGCTGGAGTGCCACAAGGCTCTGTGCTTGGTCCTTTGTTATTCTTAGTTTTTATTAATGACATGCCCAGCAATATAATTCACAATATTAGACTTTTTGCTGATGACACGTGCCTATATGTAATGTCAGATGATCTAAAAGAACACACTGCGACACTCGATTACGATCTACTGACCATGACGCATTGGGCAAACATGTGGCTCGTCGAGTTTAATGCCTCGAAAACGACATCTCTAATTTTTCCCTGCGCAACGAGCCCACATCCTTTTCAATCAACTTCAAAGATTCTGAAATTCTACCATCAACTGATCATAAGCACCTCGGCATTACCTTTAATAACAAAGGGAATTGGCTTAACCATGTGAGTAATCTCATAGCAAACGCTCAACACAAACTCTCCTTACTTAAAGGTCTAAAATATATTCTAGACCGTAAATGTCTCGAGATCATGTACAAAACATTTATTAGACCATCGTTAGAATACGCAGATGTTGTGTGGGATAATATTCCACAATATCTTGTAATTCGGCTAGAGGATATCCAAAAATATGCTCTCAGAACGGTATGTGGAATGACACGTAGTGCGAGCCCTGAAGACCTGTACTTAGAAACAGGCATCGAAACCTTGTCTAGCAGACGTGAATTTCATAGATTATCTATGCTATTTAAAATTATTAACGGGATGACCTGTGAGGTTCTGGTCAACCATCTTCCCACACTATCCCAAGCACGAAATCCTTACAATATCCGTCATCCAAATTTCTTCACTCCATTCCGCTGCCGTACTGAGCTCTTCTATGGATCCTTTTTCACACCAACGATCCGCGCCTGGAATATGCTTCCTGTGCCGGTGAGAGATTCTGTCACTCTTCTAGAATTTAAAAGCATACTCAAGGCTATGTCATCCATACGACAACCCCCTGAGTGGTATTACGTAGGCCAGAGGTTTGCCAACATAATGCTATGCAGGCTCCGAAATGGTTGTAGTTCTTTAAACCGACATCTATTTGACAACTTTCTGTCGGAATCTGCCAGTTGTTCTTGTGGGCACAATGATGAATCTACAAACCACTACCTCTTACATTGTGCCCTTTTTAACGAGCAAAGAGTCGTTTTCCAAAATCAGCTTGCCTTGAACGATATTTCTCTTGCTAATCTTACGGTCAACCAGCTTCTATACGGGACTTACACTACCAACTTGGAAATGAACAAACTGATCTGTAATACGGTATGTCAATACATAATTAACACCAACCGCTTTCAGTAGCTTCCTGTTTGCGAACCTATAGTTTAAGGGGGTAAATGGACAGCAGCCCAACACGTACAGGTCGGGGCGAAGGCAGCACCTAGAGCTCACCTCTGCTATTCTTCCATTTGATCTTATTCCTCGCTCTCTCTATCTCTCACCCTCTCCCCCCCCCCCCCCTTCCCCTCTCCCTTTCTATCTCGGTCTTTCTTCCTACTCTCCCCCTTCTCACACTCAACATTCACATACATATGCACACCAATGGACTACAATTAATTAAACTATTATGATTTGCCGCCATTTTGTTGTAAAAAAGTTTTGAATAATCTGTATGTGTATGGGAGACACGGGCATTAGACTCTAAGTCTTATCGTGCTTCCATCTGAACAAATAAATCACGTTTAAACCAATAAACATGTAGTAGTATATATGTAGTGTAGCGTGCTGCCGTCCGTATAGCGGGCCGGTACACCAATCTTGTCCACTTTATGGACCACTGCAGTACAGGCACACGGGCCTAATATCATATGATGTGAATTCATCCAGTAGTCACACTTGACTTGAATGCAAATTTACCCGAGGCATATTTTTCATTATTCTAACACAATTAATCGTGGAGATAATGTTTGAATTTTGAGTATTAATATTTAGCACTCAGACATAACTCTGATAGGCTGTCATGTATATAATGGTGAGTTCACGCATGCGCGTGGGGAGTTAGAAATAACTTGTCAGCACGCAGGCAAATCTGTCTATAGCGGGCACTATATGGCCCATAAACAGTGGTTATTATAGACAGGTGGTCCCTTAATGCAACACACTATCCATGGTAGATAGGTCTGGCGCTACGCGATAATGGTTCCTGGTTATGTGACCACCCGTCTTAAATAACCACATATTTTGACAGCAATAACAAGAGTCCGTTGTAAATTGGGGTTAGCTGCAGGCGTGTACGAACACAATACCGTCGTCTGCCAGGGGCTAAATTTGTAAACAGATAGAGAGTTTCAAATGAAATTAATTTAATTTAAAGGGTGGGTTTCCTTCTTTAAAATATCAATCTTTTGTAGGTTTTAAACATACCTGAACACACGCGCACTTTTAATATTGCGATTTGTTCTAAAGTCCTGATTCACATAAACTCGTTCATCATCCTGGAATAGTCGCAGGAAATGTCAGCTGTTAGGACTGATGCATCGACTAGTCACGAGGTCCGCGCATATATTTACAGGATTACCACAGGATAATTGATCATTTCAAAGAATACAAAGCTATCAGTGAATTACGTTAGAACGCCATGCACACTTGTGAAAAGATTAACATAGATTAATATGATATATTATAAGCAATTCCTAATCTGTAATTATTATCAACAACATTTATGGAAAGGGCCTACATTATTAGGTCAAAATTGTCCTAATTGTGTATATTCAGAGCATCCTATGCCGCTAAATATTTGCCAGGGATATGCAGACGAGGGGCGGCAGAGTGGTTTCCGGACGATATTACTCCGCTACCGTTTATCAGACCGGTTTAGGGTGGTTGGACCAGGTCTGGGGAAGAAGCCTATCAAAATTGACGATGATCCGAAATCCAAGATGGCCGTCAGCAAATCTTGAAAATTGGTATCCGGATGATAACACTGTTACTGTTTATCCGATCGCTTTGAAACTTCAGAGGGTGGTTGGACTATGTCTGGAGAAAAAAAATCTATCGAAATTGACGATAATCCATAATCGAAGCTGGCCGCCAGTCAAGTGAGGTCATCTTGAAAACTTGTTTTCCGGACGATAACTCCATTACCGTTTATCGGATTGCTTTGAAACTTCATAGTGCCCTTGGACTCGGTCTCGAGAGGAAACCTATCGAAATTAACAATGATGCTAAATCCAACATGGTCGCCAGTCATTGGCCTTCTTGAATATTTGTTTCTGTGCGATAACTCCATTTCTGTTTAGCGGATCGCTTTGAACCTTCATAGGATGACTAGACTCGGTCTAAGGAAGAAATCTACACAAATTTAGATGATCCAAAATCCAATATGACCACCAGAAACAGGCGGCCATCTTGAAAATTGCATGGTTTCCGGATGATAACTCCGTGATCTTTTAGTGGATCGCTTTGAAACTTCATAGGATGATTGTTCTGGATCTGAGGAAGAAATCGCTATTTTCTGATAGCTCTCATTCATTGGTTTGTCATCATGGTGGGTATTATGCGCCGTTTGCGGATCTCTTATTGTAGTCTAAAATAATATTTTTACAGATAGTAGTATGTATGCCTATGTATAGACAGCAAATGCCCTCAAGGCGTCGAAACACAGCGACTGAGTGTATATATAGGTGCGTGTGACTTTGTGTGACCTTTTGTGACCTATTCACACATTCATGAGTAAAATGGAGAGAAATTATCTTTATAAACGGCAGGACATGCTGCTGCTGCTGCTGCTGCTACTACTGCTACTGCTACTGCTACTGCTACTGCTACTGCTGCTGCTGCTGCTGCTGCTTTTATTGTTGTTGCTTTGCCTGCTGTTTATTCCGATATAGTTTCTACCATATGGATATATATTAGTACTACTAGATTATTAAAGAACGCGGTCTGTGATAACAAGATCTAACTGTATTCTACTTAAAGCCAATTATTCTAGTGTGTAGCGTTGGAGTAGAACACTCCTACATCAGACTAAGTATATGATTATGGTAGATATATCGTTACACTGGTGTTTCCATTATTGTTGCTGCTGCTGTTGTTGTTGTTGTTGGTTGTTGTTGTTGTTGTTATTGTTGTTGTTGCTGCTGCTGTTGTTGTTGTTGTTGTTGCTGCTGCTGCTGCTGCTGCCGCTGGTGATGATGCCGATGACGATAACAATGCCGCTAGCGCTGGCCATGACGCTGGTGGTGGTGGTGGTGGTGGTGGTGATGGTGGTGGTGGTGGTGGTAGCGGTGATGGTGATGGTGATGGTGATGGTGATGGTGATGATGATGATGATGAGGAGGAGGAGGAGGAGGAGGAGGAGGAGGAAGAGGAGGAGGAAGAAGAGGAGGAGCGGGAGTGGTGGTGGTGATGGTGGTGTTTGTATTGGTGGTGGTGGTTGTAGTGGTAGTGGTAGTGGTGGTGGTGGTGGTGGTGGTGGTGGTGGCAGTAGTAGTAGTAGTAGCAGTAGTAGTAGTAGTAGTAGTAGTAGTAGTAGTAGTAGTAGTAGTAGTCGCAGCAGCAGCAGCAGCAGCAGCAGCAGCAGCAGCAGCAGCAGCAGCAGTAGTAGTAGTAGTAGTAGTAGTAGTAGTAGTAGTAGTAGTAGTAGTAGTAGTAGTAGTAGTAGTAGTAGCGGTGTTGGTGGTGGTATTGGTGTTAGTGGTGGTGCTGATAGTGGGCGTGGTGGCGATAGTGGTGCTGGTCGTCATGAGGATGATGTCTTATACATCATCATCATGACAGCCGCCATCGTCACCACCACTACCAGCAGCACCACCACCACCACCATCATATGATGATGATGATGATGATGATGATGATGATGATGATGATGATGATGATGATGATGTTTAATTGTTATCTATGTGGACACGTGTGCACATAAGGCCACATGTGCACACCTATCAGTCATTGAATATCCTGAAACATTTTATACGGGACATATCCACAAACATATTTTTTTCACCGAATAGAATAGAATGCGTTTTATCAATTGATTATTCTTGTATTTTAGTTGTGTTTTCGAAATAGCGAATACCAAGCATACCAACTTACCATTGAAGATGATTAACGGGAGTATTAAAACCACTAAACTCCACGCCACTACAGTAGTTCTACACAATCTCTCCATTGTAGCTGAGCTAGAGAAACGGCAGGGGCTCAGTCGCCAGTTTAAATAAACTCAAAATATCTCTTTGTTATCTTCCAACGAATACTATATTAGCTGTCAACTGGATCGAGTTATGAACACACTCGTATGACAATTACCGCAGTATTTAGTCTGTTAACTAATGACACCACCCATGCCTACATCGTGCGCGAATACTCCTCAATCCACACTGAAACTATAACTATACGGTACAATTATCATTAACTAAATCGGAGATGCTAAGAAGTAATGAAATTTAGTCAGCGTTAACAGCATTCGACACGCACATTTACGGCGTTAAAACGTCCGAAAAAACGTCCGAAAATTCACCTGCCGCGCAAACATACCCCAATGACCCTAACAGGATAGTGTATTTGCATTACAAGCCAGCGACACAGGCAGTCGTTGTTAGCTTCGGGCTAGCTTTTTGTGCTCCAATGATTCTGTACTATGCCACGTGATAGGAGAACTATAATATACTATATGTATATATGCTATATCGGTCCTATAAAGCACCGCGTCGTAGGCCTATTATTAAACCATTGCATTGCTAAATTCCCAGGCTTCCTAATTCAATTATTCTCAATATCGTACTAACTAACTCTGGTTTGTTTTTGGAACGTTGGTTGTTTAAAGGTTTTTCTCTGCGCGATCGTTCGACAAAGAAGTCCTAAGTAAGATGACCTTCTTGGGAAGTTTTAATTCCCATTTACAATGGCATACAGGTATTATTAGTATAGTATACATGTCGTGTGTATGCGTGTATAATACATGATTTCATTTGAAAATATGCGTGCGCTCATCTGAAGACCGACTCAAGTTGTGCTCAGCGATCCGTGTGATGGCAGGTAAATGCCTACACACAAGTCGCAGTAAAGCAGTTTACCCGATAAATACATATCAAAGTACGGAACACATGCGAAGTCTATAGAATAAAATAAACAATCAGCAGAGTAGGCCTACATGCACAACGTAAAAAATGAACAGGGGTTAAGCGTTGCCAATACATATGGCTTTTCACGTGTCTTAAGAAATGAAATGCCCATTTGCATACCAACTTCCCAAAAAATATTTTAACTTCCCAATGTAATGACTAGCTGCATATAACTGAGCCGGTCATTTAAGTTAGGCTGGACGACATGCAGTTTGACCACTACAGAATTGCAACACAAGTTATGCTGGTTTTAGGTTTCGGGAGGTATACAGAACAACATACCAAAAATTAATTAACGGTGCATATTCACACCAGAATGCTTGAAAATAAAAATTTTTAAATTGCATACTTTTGGAGGCCTAGATATTGAGTGCCTAGATGTCATAAAACGACATAAATCTTAACATATGGGGAGTTAATTCCATATTAATTAATGTAACTTTTTTAATTTGCGAAAATGAATTAGAGGCACGTGTCCCTAATTCAAATTCATAACTAAAATTTTTTAAAGAATTTATACGGAATGGAATCATCATATGTTAAGATTTCGTTTCATTACATCTACGCACACAATTTAAGCCCCTAAAAGTACAGGATGTTAATAGTTTTATTTTCAGCCATTCTGGTGTAAATATGTCAATGTTTCATTAAAAGAACGTCTAATCAAACGCGATAACTGACCTTGCATGTAATACACATACCAGCACTTATTGATCAATTCCTCACAATCACATATGCCAAATGTCACATTTGACAGCTTGCCAAAGATAAAAGAGCAACTAACTTATGATATGGCTTTGATACAGAATTGGTGTCAAAATAATAAAATGGTTGTAAATACGGAGAAAACTAAACTATTAATCATAAGCAGTGCAAACAAACGAAAGCAGATTAACCATGAAGAAATGAAGATACCGATGTATAATGGCGAGTTAGAAATAGTAAATGAAGCAAAACTTTTAGGCGTATATATTAATGACAACCTTTCATGGCAACAGCACATTAGCAAAATTTGTAACAAGATCGCTTCACTTATTTATATGCTAAAGAAAAATAAGAAATATATGAATGTTGGAGAACGAAACCTGTTTTATAAGGCATATATTCTTTCCCATATAGATTACTGTTGTCTTGTGTATTATGCCGGTACTCCTACATTGCTAAATAAGCTTGAAAAATTACAAAAACGTGCAGCTAGAATAATATTAGAAGTACCCTATAGGACCCCCATCACAAGAAATGTACGAAACATTGAACTGGACAACATTAACTCGGAGAATGTCAATTAAGACCAATATCATGACATATAAATCATTAAACGGCCTTGCACCTATCTACATGAAATACATGTTTACGTTGGTAGAAGACACGCATTCTCGACATTTACGGTCGAAGACCTACAGTCTATTAAAGCCTCCAAAAATAAAAACAGATTACGGGAGGTACAGTTTCACATACATGGCAAGGCAAATGTGGAATTCTGTACCAATTAATACTAAGCATTCGTCAACACTTAGGTCATTCACATCAAACATACAAGATAGATGAACGTCAAATAATAATAATAATAATAATAATAATAATAATAATAATAATAATAATAATCTGTTCTTCTTCGTTTCATTGCCACATCTGCCTTGGAGACAAAGTTTTGGTCATCTGAGGAGACGAAAATGCCTTGGGATTCACAACGGTCTTAGACACGTGCCAGGCTTTCCTTTGGGACAATTATAATACGATAATTAAGGGCTATGAAGAAAATTACTTTTACTATTACAATCGCTACTACAACTACTACCACTACTACTACTACTACTACTACTACTACTACTACTACTACTACTACTACTACCACTACCACTACTACCACTACTACTACTACTACTACTACTACTACTACTACTACTACTACTACTACTACTACTACTACTACTACTACTACTACTACTACTACTACTACAACTACTACCACTACTACTACTACTACTACTACTACTACTACTACTACCACTACTACTACTACTACTACTACTACTACTACTACTACTACTACTACTACTACCACTACTACTACTACTACTACTACTACTACTACTACTACTACTACTACTACTACTACTACAACTACTACCACTACTACTACTACTACTACTACTACTACTACTACTACCACTACTACTACTACTACTACTACTACTACTACTACTACTACTACTACTACTACTACCTACTACTACTACTACTACTACTACTACTACTACTACTACTACTACTACTACTACTACTACTACTACTACTACTACTACTACAACTACTACCACTACTACTACTACTACTACTACTACTACTACTACTACCACTACTACTACTACTACTACTACTACTACTACTACTACTACTACTACTACTACCACTACTACTACTACTACTACTACTACTACTACCACTACTACTACTACTACTACTACTACTACTACTACTACTACTACTACTACTACTACTACCACTACCACTACTACCACTACTACTACTACTACTACTACTACTACTACTACTACTACTACTACTACTACTACTACTACTACTACTACTACTACTACTACTACTACTACAACTACTACCACTACTACTACTACTACTACTACTACTACTACTACTACCACTACTACTACTACTACTACTACTACTACTACTACTACTACTACTACCACTACTACTACTACTACTACTACTACTACTACTACTACTACTACTACTACTACAACTACTACCACTACTACTACTACTACTACTACTACTACTACTACTACCACTACTACTACTACTACTACTACTACTACTACTACTACTACTACTACTACTACTACTACTACCACTACTACTACTACTACTACTACTACTACTACTACTACTACTACTACTACTACTACTACTACTACTACTACTACTACTACTACTACTACTACTACTACAACTACTACCACTACTACTACTACTACTACTACTACTACTACTACCACTACTACTACTACTACTACTACTACTACTACTACTACTACTACTACTACCACTACTACTACTACTACTACTACTACTACTACTACTACTACTACTACTACTACTACTACTACTACTACTACTACTACCACTACTACTACTACTACTACTACCACTACTACTACTACTACTACTACTACCACTACTACTACTACTACTACTACTACTACTACTACTACTACTACTACTACTACTACTACTACTACTACTACTACTACAACTACTACCACTACTACTACTACTACTACTACTACTACTACTACTACCACTACTACTTTTTTTTTTTTTTTTTTTTTTGAAAAACCGACGCTGACGCAGTCGGACAAACTTCACGGAGGAACTCCTTTAAAAAGGCTTGCAAACCCCCAGAAAAAAACCTGGTGAACTAGTAATCTTGATTAATATTACACCAAAACAATGATAAATAATGAGCATTAATACAATCTATAAATACATATGGCTTAAAAGGTATAGATACAAAACAATATGCTGATAAAGCTCCGATAGCAAAACAAAACTTACCAAAGGCATTACTATTCAACCGAGGTGTAGTAGTAGACCCGTGTGGCGAGTGCAACTATCCAACAAATGAAAAGTGCCTCGTCAATCTATGACAAATAAGTCACTCATTGACGCCAGTGGGCTGATTCTCTAAAGATCAGCGGGCGTAGTAGCATTTGGGTAGTATAATACATATAGTCGGCAGAAAAATTCCAGAAAAATTGATGGCCCTCTTGTTTAAATTTTCAATTTACTTTATTGTAAGGGTTTGTAAATTACCATTCAATCCATGTGTGGTAGTAGACCCGTGTGGCGAGTGCAACTATTCAACAAATGAAAAGTGACTCGTCAATCAATGACAAATAAGTCAATCATTGACGCCAGTGGGCTGAGTCTTAAAGATCAGCGGGCGTAGTAGCATTCGGGTAGCATAACATATATAGTCAGCAGGAAAATTACAGAAAAATAGATGGAAATAGATGGCGCTCTTGTTTCCATTTTTGATTTACTTTGTTGTAAGGTTTTGTAAATTACCCGGGAACAAATAACCCTATAAAACTCTGTGCAAATTCCTAAAATTACCTGGGACAATTTTATAATTCAATGGCAAATTACTTTATCGATTGATTATTAAATTACCCCAGTCTGTTTATTTCTTAACATGAATTATTAAACATAACAATATCAAAGTGCAGACTAAAATGAATTACATGACACAGATCAATTAAAAGACACAGATAAATCAGCTGTAGTAATTAAATGATTTAAGCTAGTGCAGGCTCATTTATTTTTACAGCTCCCAACTCCATTGAAACTATGTTTGTTTTGCACCATATGTCCTTGAATACTTTTTCTTTACCATGCTGCTTTAATCTAAAATATTCGCAAGGAATATGATTCAGCAGCAATGAACGAAATATTGCCTTTATTGCTCTATTGTGATTGCCCATAGATGGATTTTTCGTCTGTGCACACCGATGTTTCCAAATGGCCCAAACACCTATGGTTAGTATTGTTATTAAAATAGTCCTTTCAGACTTTATGATATTTACACCGCTTGATCCAAACTCTCTAAACAAGACTACATGCGTGTCTAGAACAATGGGCTTCGCTCCAAATTTTGCCAAGATTTGGCTGATATAGTCCCAAAATTGTGACGATATTGGACATTCCGCAAATAAATGCTCGATTGTTTCCTCGTCTGTTTGACATAAGTAACACCTATCAGAAGTCGTAATATTACACTTGTATGTCAAGTGTCCCACCCATAGCCGTCGATGTAGTAATCGCCACAATAAATCACGAGCCATATTTGGTATGGATGGAGAATGTAAGATTTTCCATACATTTTTCCAACTGGATGGTTTATAGCTTGAGTCATCCCATCTCCTAATTGCTATGGGAGGTGTTACTTGTTTTCGTCTCATAATATGGTACCATTCCTTGGATCTCATCTTGTATTTTAACATCTCATCATCAAGAACTAATGCGGGTTGTGGAGTCAAACTATTATTATTTACATTTGGTAGACGAAACCATTCAATTGGTACAGCATGTTTTATTTTATTTAGCAACCGCTGGACATCTATATGCCTCATATGTGTTTTTCTAGCTACGTCTTGCATTGAAATCCATCTACGTGTTTGAGGGTGTATCATATCCGATAAATGTTGAATGCCATATTTTGCAAAGGACGGTAGATAAAGTACTGCATTGTTATAACATATATTACTATTGCCCCACAATTGCTGTTCTAGTACTTCCTTCCAGCACGTAGGTGGAGGCATGTATCTGTCAAATATTTCTAACTCCTTAACTTGATCTTTAAACACATCTGGTATCATTTGGCTATTCGGAGGTGGCTTCTTTGAGGTAAAAACATGCTCCGCCAGAAATGGTTCTACAATTCTCTCCATGAGAGCTCGTGAAACACATGCCCACGTCTCATCTGATGTAATAAGATCATCCAAAAATTTTAACCTTAAAGAAACACATTTCACTTTAATATCAATTAAATCAAGTCCTCCTTCTAACTTAGCATTATTGAGAACACGATGGGAAACTAAATGATTCTTTTCTTCCCATATGAATGACAATATCAACTCATTAACCTCCTTTTCTACATGTTTTGGCATGTGTACAACAGATGCTGTATACCATAGCCCAGATAATGCCAAGTTGTTGACAACAAACACTCTACCAAAGATTGAAAGACGACGACGCTTCCAATTTGCTAATATTCTCTTAAGCTTAGATACTCGTTCATTCCAATTTTGTATTGTATTCGGTTTCCTGCCAAAATAGATGCCTAAAATCTTAATGGTATCATTAGACCAATTGATTTCAAGTGGCTGGTCATTCCGCTCTTTCCATGGCCCCAGAAATAATCCTTTGGATTTTCCTTTATTGATCTTCAAACCAGATGCATTTTGGAACTTTTCTAGTACGTGGTTTAAAATTGCAAAATCATTGTTTGAACTGGTAAACACAGTTGTGTCATCAGCATATTGTGACAGCTTAAGTGGTCTTTCTATGCCCCGAATACATATGCCTTGAAAGTTATTATTTTGCCTCAATGCTATGCCAAGTGATTCCATCACAATAACAAATAATAATGGCGATAGGGAACACCCCTGTCTAACCCCACGTTCTAAGACAATTTCTCTGGATAATTGATTGTTCACTAAATAGCTACTCTTGATATCCGTATATAAAATCTTTACCCATTTAATAAAGTTTGAGCCTAACCCAAACGATTGCAAAGAATTAAAAAGAAAATCCCATTCCACACGGTCAAATGCCTTTTCATTGTCCAAGGCAATCACAGCTGAAGGGATGCTATCCTTCTCAACCAATTGTATAAGGTCTCTTATTACCATGGTATTGGTTAGAATTGTCCTCCTGGGTACAGCACATGTCTGCTCTGTTCCAATGATTTCTCCTAAAACACTACCTAGTTTCAATGTTAGTGCTCTGGATATTATTTTGTAGTCTACACATAGTAGAGAAATTGGTCTGTAGTTCTGAATTAGACGTCTGTCATTTCCTTTATATATTAGCCTTACGTATGCCCTAGCCATAGTTGGTGGTAAATGGCCTTTCTCAAAAATTTCAGTGCCTAATTCTTCCATTATTGGACCTACAAGGTGCCAAAACGTTTGGTAAAATTCAACTGGAAGGCCATCACACCCCGGTGATTTTTCTAGTTTCATACCTTTAAGGGATTTAGTTAAATCTTCTAGTGTTAAGGGTTGATCACAAAATTCACTGCCTGTGTCTGACACCTTTTTGTCTATATTTGCTAACAAATCCAATTTTGCATCTTCATCAATTCCCCCTGACTTGTACAATGACTCATAGTAATTGCATACAATAGTACTCATTTCATTGTTGGTAAAGACGGTTGAACCATCCGGCATGTTTAATGAGCACATCACCTTATCTATTGCCCGTGCTTTTTCTAATGCGCAAAAATATCGGGTTGGCTTTTCCCCTTCTGCATGCATCTGGGCTCTTGCTCTAATTTTTGCACCCTCAAACTCATATTGTTCTATATCTCTTATTTTACTTTTAATTTTAACCAGTAATTCATAATAATTCTCTTCACCATTATTTACTTTAGCATTAATTTTCATCAGTGATCGATGAAGTGTTTTCTTGCGTTTGCGTATTTCCTGTGCTTTTCTAATAGCATACTTTCGGGAAACATACTTTAAATCCAGTTTAACATCCTCCCACCATTGCAATGTGCTCTTATATGATGCTTTCCTATTAATCCAATGTTGCCAACAACTCTCTATATTATTCTTATAAAATTCTTCTCCCAACAGTGTTGTGTTTAATTTCCAAAACCCGACCCCTTTTGTTACCCAGTCAGCATTGGCAAAGGTTACACAAACCATGTTATGATCGGAGAATGCAACTGGCTTAATATTAACATCTCTCCAGTACCCTGTTAACAAACTATTCACATAAATTCTGTCGATCCTTGAACCAACTTTACCATCTACCGAAAAACATGTAAGATCTTTACCATGAGGTTTTGATATTCTATAGGTGTCCACTAAATTTTCATTATCACATATTTCTTTTAAGAGTCTATGTGATGTATCAGTATAAGTTGAAGTTGCATTCCTGTCATTTTCTTTGTCTAAGACACAATTAAAGTCACCACCCATTACTAAGTTTTCAGTGATGTTATCTAGTGCTGTTTTAGACATCTCCTTAAAAAAATTACGACGTAGTTGATGAGATGTAGGTGCATATATACACAGCAACGTGATACGTGTTTGTTGTATATCTAGAGTGACTCTCACCCAGCGACCATTTGCACCTGATACTGAAGAGATAATATTTACATAGGCTGAACATCGAGGGAGTATAACAATTGCTACGCCTGCACTATTATCTTGAGATAACGAATAAAATATTCTGGATCCAGAAATCTTTTCTAAATTATCGTATAATTCTGACTTCTGAATTTTTGTTTCCTGTATCAAAGCAATGTCAATCTGCTCATTTTTAAGAGTCTCTAGTAAGTGACGTTGCTTTATGTCACTATTTAAGCCTCTACAATTGAGTGTGCAAATTAGCATAAAAGGTAATAAAATGCTGTGTAAAACCGCCATTATTAAGCTAACTAGATTTTGTTTTTTTCGACCCTCTCTTAGACCATTTACCTATTTTACTCACAAACGCTGCATTACTTAGCTCAACTTTTTCCAAATGCTTATATTTTAATATATCTGAATCATGACGCAGATGCCTATATTTAACACCCTTTGCTGTCACATATGGAACTAACACCTCTCCTGCCTCTGACCTGTACATGACCATTTCATCAGGTGATTTAGAACTCTGTGTTTGAATGGATATATCAGATTCAGCGACTGACATATTATCGTCTTCTATATCACTTTCCTCTATTTCTGATTCAGAACTCTCTCCATCTTTCTGTCGCTTTGTTCCACTCAATCGATCCGAGACACCAATTACTTTCTCTATATTATTTAAATCGTCTAGATTGAGTGTACTCAGTGGAAAATCAAAGTTAGTTTCAGTATCTTGCGACCTGAATTTTACTTGTCCTAAATTAAAACTCTCTTCCAGAGGGTATTTATCATCATCTTCAACTTGTGTGGAACTAGCCTCTCTCTCATCAAACTTGGATTGACTTGTTACTGGAGTAAGACTTAGCCCCTCATCTAGAACCTCTATTTCATCGCCTGCAACTACAGCGATTGGATTCTTAGTTTTTTCCCCATGCTTCTCATTAACATGGACTTTAGCTACAATCTCAGCAACTACTGGTTCGATGACATTTTCCTTAGCAACGTGCTTCCCATTAGTATGGATTTCAGCTACAATCTCAGAAGCTACCGGTTCTATGACATTCTCGTTAGAGACAACTTGCTCTGCACTTTTATCAGCACCCTTTTTGACATATTTGTTCTGCGGGCATCGCCACTTAAAATGATCAGATGATCCACAAACTAGACATTTGTTTTTGTTAGGGCAATCTGTTGCAAGATGTTCTGTGCTTAAGCAGATTCTACACTCCTTGATTTGCCCCCTGTACCATAATGGCAAGATAAATCGACCATCTATGGTGACCTTGCTTGGGAGAGGTTGTTCTACCTTTTCAAACCAAATTCTTCTGATGCCATTTTCTAAGGTTCGATCAAATGGATAGGTCTCGTGTTCTACTTTGTCCACTTTGCCATACTTGGTCAATTCAATGATAACCCGTTCATCTGGGATCTCTAATGGAACCTTCATCTTGACTAATAGACGATCAGAATCTATTTCCTCCACATTACACACCTCACCCTTCACGACAAGGACCTCGTCAAGCAACTTTTCCTTCACACTTTCATTAACTACGGTGACATTCCATACAGATTTGGAAACATTAACAAGACCTTGAAGGACCCGTGGCCCTGCCCCAACTACATCCTTCAACCCATGATACACCTCAATTGCCGAAACACCCCACCCCTTTGTCGTGATTTTAAGACTCAGGGTACGCTTATATGAGGTGGCCATGGTGTTTTATAAAAAGCAGTACCCCATACTACTACAATATATAATACAAATATATAACACCAAGACGTCGGGGAAAGAGCTAAACACTAAATAAATAGTGTCCCCTTTTGAAACCCTGACGTCTACCAACAAGTATACGAATAGAGAGTACAGTCGTATACTTGTTAGTTTGAACCACTTTCTAAGTGGTTCACTAACACCTAGCCGATTAAAGTATGCTAACAAATATATGATTAAATAGTCAAGTCATATATTTGTTAGTCTGTTCGAGTTGACCGGGGACAGCCAACTGACTATAAGGATTTATATAGTTAAAGAACTAGGCTTGTGCTTACAAATGACAAAGGAATTAAATCCACTCACTCAAGCGATCTTGCCAAATATAATGCGCTAGCCTACGAACTATAGAAATAGCAGACTGGCGCAGCGAGAAATGTATTGCATTGACCACAGTAAGAGGAGCCCTATTAAATGGCGGAAACCGCCAGCTAAGAGGAATGCCTTGAGAAAATGGAGACACAAAATGCGCTCCAACCAAGCCAAGAATTTACAAATTAAATATAAAGTTTGAAAGGAAATACTAATACGAAATATATGTATAAAATTTATCTACAAAATCGCGCTAGAAACTAGCAAATTCGGGCAGCAATTGCAGAGCTAAATAAACGCGTGCGTTCACTTCGACTACTACTACTACTACTACTACTACTACTACTACTACTACTACTACTACTACTACTACTACTACTACTACTACTACTACTACTACTACTACTACTACAACTACTACCACTACTACTACTACTACTACTACTACTACTACTACTACCACTACTACTACTACTACTACTACTACTACTACTACTACTACTACTACTACTACTACTACTACTACTACTACTACTACTACTACCACCACAGCCGCCAACACCGCCGCCGGTGCTGCTGCTGCTGCTGCTACTACTACTATTACTACTACTACTACTACTACTACTACTACTACTACTACTACTACTACTACTACTACCGAATCATAGAATTATGAATATTACACACATGTAATTATTACTGTACTGCAAATACTCTACCACCACAGTCGTTATGTACATTTATATAAAGTGAACTTGAACATGAAGGATTTAATAAATATTCTGTTTAATATTTTGGGGCTAATATGGCTGGACGCAGTTGCTGCCTTAGGTAGCTACAGCGTCCGCTCAAATTAGTTTCCCAAAATATGTTAACAGCTTACCCATTACCTTGAAGAGACGCGCAACTAGTATAAGTCTGTCTGTCTGTCCCACTACATGTCTGCCTGCCTTCCTGTTTGCCTGCCCGCCCGCCTGCGTGTCTGAGCGAGTGCGTGCATGCGTGCGTGTAAGTGCAATTATTGTACATATGTCTATTTGTACATACCTGGCGTGTATATAATTATTTATTATTGTACATAGTGCATATATGTTTTTGAGGGCCTCGGGAACATCAGGCCACTGACGATGTACCCTCTTGAAATAAAGATTATTATTATTATTATTATTATTATTATTATTATTATTATTATTGTTACTGTCATTTTCTTGATCATCGATTGAATGGTTATCACATGGTTCAAGTTGGCATAGTCCACGAGCAGTAGTGCAGGGTAGTCCATAACACCGGCAACTACAATGGGGAATACGGTAGTCAATTGAACAGTTGCAATGGACTAGGTTCAGGAGATTGTCACCGGCAGCATTCTCTCTCTTAGGGTCACACATTGATTGCCATCGCATTTTCGACCGCAGCTCACTATGCACACTCCTTTCTTTTTCAATCCAGACCATGATCTGGTAGTAAACCCTGAGGCTGTTGAATTTTGCAGTAGATGCAGCTGGAAGGAGACGGTCTGGTGTAACGCATGATTGTGAAGCAGGCAATTTCTTACTGAATAAGTTATAGCGTCGCGATACAAGCGAATCTGTGCGTTTTCCACCAACATGATAGCCATAGCTTGCAGCGTCCCACGTGTTCAAAGATGCCACATGTCTGACCAGGTAAATTGAATGTATTTGCACATGCTTTCATGAAAGAATCGCTTTGAATGATGCGCAATGGTGCATATTGTTCATCGACAGTAGGTGCACCCTGGTCAGTGTTCTGTTCACCTCTTGTCAATGTTAGGCATGCACCACGGAGACAAGACAGTGTGCATTCTATCTACACTGGTTACATTTTCAAACTTGCGATGAACACACCATATTTCTCCCATAATAACGTTTGACCAACTCTTATGGGAATGTATATGAGATTATTAGCGAGGTACCAAAGGATAGTCATGTAAAAAATTGTATTGATGCTTGGAAGTTTTAACATATACTTGAGCGTACTTGGAGCAATTAACCTTTCCAGTGTATATATCCATCATATGACGTCATAATCAACTACGTGACGTGTATGATGGCGTCATAATAAATTATAGCATGAATGTCTCGATTTAATCCGTCCTAAACGCATAATAGTCCGCCATGTTGCACAAATTGTATGTCTTTACTATTTAATAAATATTCTGTCGAATATTTTGAAATTATTTGACATGGCGCTGTTGCTACCTATGGCCTATCGGCAGCCTGATTAGAGGAAGCGTGATGACAGAACAACGGTGTGCATTATGGGAAATGTTTTCTCCAATATCTACAGAATACAGCATGTTATGCAGGATTTTAACAATCAGCCTTACGCAACAAGTGATCAGCACAATGAATCCACGATAGAAAGAATCAAGAGAGATTTGTCTGACCTAGCAACATAGATTCAAAACTGGTTTCCTGCACACCATTGTCCACAGATCCCACTTTAAGAACCATTGTAAGCCGTGTTGTGGCAAAGGATGATGTAACCGTTCATGAATTAGAATAGGCTAGAACCAAAGTAGTCATGAATTAAGGGCCACCTTGTATACACATAACTAATTTACAAAAAAAAGACAAAAGGAAAGACCTCGCCCTGTTGTTCCCTTGTTTCAAAGGTTTCTAGCTGTGTCTCAAACATGAAACCTTTCACTAGAGGATGTAATGAGCTATGGACTAAGTCTATTACATCTTGCTATATTCGAGGTAAGAAATATCTTCCAAAAAGGTGACAAGGATTCACTAGTTCAGTAACGTGTCTAGTGAGGCCATCACAAATGGAACATTTTGTTCTAGATGGTGTGTTCTTGTTGCATCGTTTACCATGAAAATGAAGGAAATTTCAATTTCCCTTTCTCCGAGAACTAACAATACTTACCATTATATTACTCTTTGATAATACAAGCTAGCTGGCTAGCTGCTCTAGGAATCTAGATTTAGACAGCTTTACCGGCTCCTGGAACCGGGCACCCGGCTCCCAACAACCGGGTACCCGTCTGTCAGTGAGACTCATATTGTGTGCATAGCTACCAAACCAGAGAATACCAATGGCTTGCCTCCGTGGGGCTGGGAGGCAGGGTCCGTAATATAATGGCAAGTATTGTTAGATCTCGGAGGAAGGAAAATTGAAATTTCCTTCATTCTCCTTCAATCAATACTTACCATTATATTACTCTTTGATAACACCAGATTTAGTCGGTAGCCTGGTGGGAAGGGGCAAGCCATACATAGCCATTTTTGCCCCTGGAGAAAGAACTTAGACATAAACCTGCCATACGGAGACCTAAAAGGACCGACAAGTTTAGGGACCGAATCACATTCGCATCACCGCCCCCCACCACCCCTTTTCTCCTAAGGAAGGGAGAGAACTCACGAATATGCATCTCGCCTGAAAACACACATATGCGAAGAGGGTTAACTGCTCTTTGCACATATAAGCCTAGGAATGAGCATGAATATATAAGATGAATGATCATGATATATAATCATAATACAAAAAAATGTCTAACTTGAATTATCTCATGGATTATGGATTTCAGAAGTGGAGCCACTAACCAACACACTTTCGACCAGACGTGTCCAATACGGTTGAATTTCTCTGACCTGACCATGTCTGTTCTTACTACTTTTGCTTTTCAAAGCACCAAAAGGAGGAGAGCAGTGTAGCCATAAACTATCGTCTCAAAACAGCCAAAGCGAGTGGATTGGCTAAGTCTGACATGTCCCTCTTATAGTAATCAGTGAAAGAGGACTCACAGTGCCATTGTGCAACGGCCATGATGTCCTCTAACGGGATGCCATTGAATAGGGCAGTCGAGGTGGCTATTCCTTTAACATCGTGAGTCCTAGCACATTGCACCTGGGGCCCAGTCGCAATCTCATGGGTAGTCTGAATGCATTCGACTACCCAATGAGAGATAGAATCCATGGATGCGGCGCCATATGGCTTCTTATGGCAGATCCACAGATGTCTATCATTTGACCGTAAAGAGTCCGTCCGTTTCTTGTACTTAGTCAAAGCTCGGACTGGACACCAGACACTGACATCATGATCAAACCTGGTTAGCTTTGGTATAATGATCGGTTTGCTGGGATATTTCAAAGATTGATTCTTTGACATAAACTCTGCTCTTGGCAGTAGTCCCAAACCCTCTCCGGAGACAATAAATCAGTCCCTTTCTGCCGAAAGTGCATGGATCTCATTGCGCCTTCTCGCTGAGGAAACTGCCAATAGAAAAACCGCCTTTGGAGTCAGATGCTTTAGACTAACCGAACCCAAAGGTTCGAAAGGGTGCTTGGCCAGTAGACTAAGCACCAAAGATAGACTCCACGCTGGAATGACTACCGGTTGTCTCGGTCGGAGATTGCTCATTCCCTTCACCATCACATTCAACTGGGCCACCTCTGGACTATCCCGGTTGGCTAGACATGCGATAACTGATGTCAAAGATGACTTGTATCCAGCAATTGTGACAGGAGCCAGTCCTGTATAGAACAGCTCACAGAGTCTGCTATTTGCTGAATAGTGGATTGAAAGGTATCAATACCCTTTCCTTCACACTCTGCAAATTTGGTAACCTTGTGGTTATATGACTTGAAGGTTGACCTCCTTCTCGTGGCTGCGATGAAACTTGCAGCCTGTTGCGAAAAGCCTTCCGACATGGAACGTTGTTTGATAACATCCACGCAGTCAATTTGAACATCTTGGGCCGCTCGTGTAGGAAGCGGCCCTTGGCCTGGGAGATTATGTTCGGAATCTCGGGAAGCTGCACTGGATTGTCCACCAGCGGATCCACAAGATCCGTGAACCACACCCTGCTGGGACAAAATGGCATTATTAGCAGGACCAGGCACGGCTCCTCCCTGATCTTCGCCTAATCTTCACCAAAACCTTCGGCAGAAGAATGGTGGGTGGATATGCGTAAGCATTCATCCCTCTCCAGCTTATCGCCATAGCGTCTGTATCGACAGCATTTGAATCTGGAATTGGCGAGACATAAATCATGATTTGAGCAGTTTCCTTTGTAGTGAACAAGTCCACGTTTGGTTTGCCCCAATGGTCGAAGATCCTTTGAAGAAGTGGAGGGTTGCGAGACCATTCTGTCGGCAGAATTCTATGTCTGCGAGACAAAGCATCCGCCAGAATGTTCAATCGCCCAGGAATGTGAGCTCCTTTCAAAACAACAGAGTAATTCCTGCACCATTGAATCAAGTGGCACACCTTCATACACAGTGGGGTGACTTGGTCCCGCCTTGGCGATTTATGTATGACACTACTGTCGAATTGTCCGACCATATCAATATCACCTTGCCCCTGACTTTTGGAAGAAACTTTTCCAATGCCAGTTCCACTGACATCATTTCCAACAGATTGATATGCAGCTGACTGTCGTGGAGAGTCCATGTACCCGAAACCTGGTGTTCTCCCAGGCAGGCCCCCACCCCTCCAACGACGCATCCGTGTACATGGACAGCTGGGGACAGGGTAGGTGAAGCGAAACTCCTACCAGGAGATTCTGACGCTTCATCCACCATACAAGATGCGAAATCATTGGCTCCAAAACTGGTACCAGCTTTGACAGGGGTTCTGTTCTCTGTTTCCACAGAGACATCATATACAACTGGATAGGTCTTCACATCAGAGCAGGGTACGGGATTACCTGCTCCATGGAGACCATCATGCCCAGCATCTGAAGAAACCTCCTCACCTGAACGTGGTTTCCCAATCGAAAACGCTCGAGGATGGATAACAGAGACACCACTCTGGGCTCTGACGGGTAAACCCTGCCTTCCTCGAGATCGAATCGCATCCCCAAATAAACGAAGTGTTGAGTGGGTGTCAACTTGGATTTCTCCCTGTTGACTATCCAGCCTAGATCTGAAAGCAATTTCAGAGTCAGAGCAGTATCCACTCCTAACCTAGTTGGCGTGTCCGCCTTGATAAGCCAATCGTCTATATAGGTGTTAAGCGCCACGTTCTCTTTTCTGAGAAACGCTGTCATCGCTAGGACCACTCTGGTGAAAACCCTTGGGGCTGTCAACAGGCTGAATGGGCGTACTACAAACTCCCATACCTGACTCTGCAACGTGAATCTCAGAAACTTGTGACAACCCCTGTTCATTGGAATGTGGAAATATGCATCTTTCAAATCGATTGACACATACCACATTCCTTTCCTCAATCCTGCCATTACCGATCTCTGAGTTTCCATCTGAAACCGAGGCGTATGGATAAACCAATTCAATGGCCTGAGATTGAGCATAGGTCTCCATCCCCCTGTGCTCTTGGGGACAAGGAACATGTTTGAATAGAAGCCTGGAATGTTCTGGTTTGCTGTTTTTATTGCTCCCTTCAGAAGCAAACCTGATACTTCGTTTTGAATGGCTTCTAACTTGTCTGGCTCCCTTGGTATGGGAGTCCAGACAGGTGCCAAAGACAGGTTTTGTGGTGGAAAATCCCACCACTCTGGCATATACCCCTGGGATATCCATCCCAGGACCAGACTGTCTGACGTCACACCTCCCCAAGCCTCAACGAAATGCATGAGCCTTCCACCCACTATAGACGCATTGACACCTAATGCGGGTGTCTGGCTCATGATCCTCTCCCCCACCCCTCTTAATGAGAGACAGAGAGAGAGAGAGAGAGAGAGAGAGAGAGTGAGAGAGAGAGAGAAAGAGAGAGAGAGAGAGAGAGAGAGAGAGAGTGGTGTGAGAGAGTGAGAACCATTTTGAGCTTGGCTTGACTGGTCTAACTGACACCGCTGTTCCTGTCGCACAGGTGCGGTCCACGCTGATACGAAGGGAGCTACCATACCCTCAGGTACGATCAGCGCCTTTCTTTCCGGTCTTGGTGGACTTACCCTTACCCTTCCCCTTGCCCTTCCCGCCTCTCGGGCGATCAGAACAACACTGGGCTGGGCAGGAGCCTCCACAACCTGGAGTAGCAGAAGAGGCTCGCTCGGCTTTAGCCTTGCTCTTATGCTTCTTCTGTTTCTTGGAGGAAGGTTGTCCAGTTAACAGTTCTAGCTGAAGGTTAACTGCTAACTGATTCTGCGCTATGTTAGCAGTGCCCTCTAAGATGGCCCACGCTTGGCCACCAAAGATGCTAGGACCATTCATGGGCGTTCCAAGCAAACGCTCCCTGACAGCCGTAGCCGGATGCATATGGTCAAGGACCATCTGCCTCCTGAACTTTGTAACACGCACTTGCACCCTGGCCAAAGCATCTATCGACAGCACCAGGCCGTCGTTTATGCAAGACAGGGCCACAGGTGGCACAGGGTGGCCTGCCCCAGTTTCAGCCCACACCGACTGAAGCAAGCGATAAGAGTGATTGACAGCATTCATTGCTGTCCTCACTCCCTCATTGCACAGGGACAGGACTTCTTTAGTGTGCTTGGGATCTGTCCACAAATGCCTGAGCGGGGCCACCTGCTCCAGCACTCTTAACCCCAAGAACCCAATGGTCATCCTCAGTGACCATTGGAACCACACCACAGGGCTTGTACTCCCCTCTGGTAATAGGGCACCTTGCCCGCACCTCCCTAGAGGCCGCAAGGAGCTGGCTCTTGGTCAAGGGTCGCTTGCCATAAATAGCATCGAGCAATTCCTTGAATCGTGGATCCAGCCCAATGGACTGGATCCAAGTCGCAGGCAAGACCCCCATCCGAATGGACGCAACCGATGGACGTGGCATGTCTTCTTCGGCTGTGGTCAGAACCACAGATGGGTCCACCGTGGCTAGCCAAACCAGAGCCTCAGACTAGTCCATCTCCGAAGAAGATACCACATGAATACATTACCCATTGATGTATTCATGGGTCTACCAGCAGCGGCTTCCCGGCTAGGAGCCACTGCTGGTAAGCCAGCAACACCGGTACCGCACAGTTCCGCTGCCACCCCATGAAACAAACTGTTCCATGGAGTAGGCCCGCACGGAAAACTGTGCAGACCCTTAGCGGTTATGGAACTGTGGCCATACATGGACGCCAACGGCACCCCCATGTGTGGCCATTGGACCAGGCGAGATAGGCATGTACCAAGCCTGGCCAGTAACACCCGTCACCATGTCGGTTGGTGGCAAACCAATCAGCATTGGATGGGTTCCCGGTACCGGTGTGGCCTCAACCACAGGTGGAGCGGCTGCCATGGCTTGCGCCAAGCCAGACAGATGGAGGGCAGTTCCATTCAGGACAGAATCGACCTCCATGGTCTACACCCGCGGTATCTCAGGCAGCAACGACTTCTCCTCTTCTTCCTCCTCATCATCAGACCCCGAAGAGTCTTCACCAGACGAGGAAACACTGGCGCCATCCCGGCGAACGTCTCCCATGCCAGACGGACCGGTCACAGCTACTGGATCACCCAAAGGTGGCCGCAGAGAAACAGTACCCACCAGGCCGGATCCTGACGGGACTGCCAGGAAGCCATACGAGATGGCTCCTTCGGTAGCCAGTCCAGTACCAGGCACACAGAGATTTCCCTACAGTCTTCGGTATCAGAGACGACACCAGCGTGGGTAGGACGCTATGCAAGAAGTCTTGCATAGCGTGCCCAAACCATGCCGGAGGTGCCATCTCCGAAGCCTCCGACTGCAGACGAGGAGCGCCCTCAGGGGCCGAAACGGATGCTCCCCGATTTAATTTTGGACCGCCTGAACCTGCATCAGACACAGCCAAGTCCTTCTGGGCAAGGAACGTAACTAGCAACTCAACCGGCCACACTGCACATACATTACATCTATTGTCAACGGTACACTTGGAGCATCTAAAACAGACATGGTCCTTATAGGCAAACTTAACAAATTTGTGGCATTCAGAGCAAGATGGCGGGGTAGGCTTGGCCTAAAAAATACGCACAAAACCTAAAATAAGCAAGCAGAACGAAACAGGCAGACAAATAATTTTCAAACATTTTGACCATAAATTAAATGTTAACCCTCCAGCACCCCACACCCACAACGTTACAACCATTGTTATACTACTCAAACGAAGGCCAAAATGTGAAGGAAACAACAAAATGCATAAACAAACTGCTGTAGAACACGGTAAATATGCACACGCAGATAGTAAATGCGCATACAGCTTTCATTCAGACAATCAGTCAAAGGCCAACACTCTAGATTATGCACTCACAGATAGTAAATGCGTATACAGCTTTCATTCAGACAAGCAGTCAAAAGCCCACACTCTAGATTATGACATCATCGCCTGAAACTACTGTTGGGTAATAAGTAGTGCTTTAAGTTACTCTTCATCCATACATTCACTGGTGTCGATACCATCCCACCAATCTTTGGCAATGGAAAGAGGCCGGTCTTCCAAAAACTTATAAAGGCAATTCTTTCAAGAAAACCTATGCAAATGCATTCAATTTATTTGGCCTGGAAAATGGCAACATTGAAGACGTGGAATACCAAACTATGGCTATCTTGTTTGAGGGAACAAGTACAGATTCACTTGCATTTTGCACTATAACTTACTCAGAAAGAATGTGACTGCTGCACAATCATTTGTTATACCAGAACGTCTCCCTTAAACCACATCTGCTAAAAACTGCACCGTCTCGGGGTTTAATACCAGATCATGGTCTGGATTGCAAAAGAAAGGGACAGGAATAGTGAATACCGTGAGCTGGGGTTGGAAATGTGATGACAATCAATTTGTGCCCATAATGTTGAGAAAGAATGCTGACCATGACAATTTCTTGAAGGTGGTCCATTTCAACCGTTCAACTGCCTGCCGTATGCCCTGTTATCGTTGCAGGCGTTATGGACTATCATGCGCTTCTGCTTGTGGGCCATGCCAACTTGAATCATGGTAACCGTCATAACCATTCTATCGATGCTCAAGAAAATGACAGTGAGTGAGTGACACAATGTGATTGTGAGGAATTATGAATAAGTATTTATCGCATCTGATTACATTTTTTTTAATGAAGCATCATTCAAAACACGAAGGATGGATAGCGTTCGTTCTCCTCTGTCTCTTGTTGTAGACCGTGTGTCACTTAGTGTGCTTGTTTCATTGCGGCTCTGTAATTGCTCTCTTGGCTGGCCATCATCTCTGGCAGTCTGCAGTGTTTGCGTGCAAGCGAGATTACCATGGTTGCTCCGTCATGGTATAAAGCTGCTGGATCGAAGTTATAGAAAGTTTTTAATACACAATTCCCATAGTTTAACGGTAGAGCGTTCGCTCTTTCGCCTCATGGATTATTGAAACGCAAGTTCTGCTGTACTGGCTCTGTCACTGCTACTGTGTCGTGTTCGCAGCTCTTCTGCTGTCAAGTTTTCAAAATTTGCCTTCTCGTGTGTGGTACGCACATTCATTTAAAGCACTAGCCACGTTCGTTTCACTCTTTATTTGATATAAATGTTCAGGCTAAGATAGTTCAGTTCTCGGTCTCCGTCCATTCAGTTACTTGTTTCTTCACTCTTCAGTTTCTACTTTCTTTCTCATTTATTCACAGACGTATTACTTAACATAACTACGGCGTCTTGGATGCCTACCATTGAACATTGGGTAGGGTCCTTTCGCTTTCCTAACTACTCCCTCTTTTTCCAAGTTATTGGTTTGGTTGGCGCCTATCGAATCCTTAATTCCAGGGCACATTCACGCCATATCTAGTCTGATTTTATTTCAGTCTATTATTGGTAACTTCCCCATTTTTACAGCTACCAATTTATACTCCTGGGTGGACAGAGACAACAAAGAGAGAAGGAAACTGCCTGTTTCCAGTGATCGCCAACCAGCCAACCAGAGGCATAATCCCGAGATCGTCGGTGTCACAGTTCAGTGTGTTACCACCTGAGCTATCGCCTCCTCCCATTTGTTTAAAGGTTATTGGTTTGATTGGTGTCTATCGAGTCCTTGATTCCAGGTCCCTTTCACGCCATATCTAGGATGGTTTTATTTCCGTCTATTATTGGTAACCCCCCCCCCCCCCACAGCTTTTACGCTCCTACCCATTTATACTCCTGGGTGGAGAGGTAATGAGTGAAGATTTCCCATGTTTCCAACGACAGTGAGATATAGCACAGCTCAGGCACAAACCACGTTGCCCTATGACGACGAGATACTGCGCAGCGCAATCAAGAAACAGGTTCACTGGTTAAGTAGTCCTGAGTGCTAGCTACTACACCAAGCCACCGTCTCTTCCTTTTTTCCAACCTGGAGTCTGTCCCTTTTATACTAGACAGGAAGAGTAAGCCACGACTCCTATCCTATTAGAGTGCATGTTTTTGTCAGTCCGGCTGCTGCCAGCTAAAGGTGACGAACGCACGGGCTGGACAGAGCGATAGCTTGAATAAAATGAGTAGTGTTCTAGTGGACATAGCCCCAGCACATGCTTGCTAGATTTTCAAAATTCAGTTGTGGATAGCGTCTTGAGATTACAGTCTCCACCACAGCACAAAGAATCAAGCAAGCAATGGTGACTGGTTTCAAAGGTTAGGCCTTTCATGCAATCTCCTTACTTAGGCCTATATAATTAAAATCATATCTAGAGCCAATACAGGCATCGCGGTGGTGCATTTTGTTGAGTAAATATGTATTCTTGTGAGCGCTGGTCGATATGTATAGTGCCGAGATTGCATATGTACATTCTTGATGCTCTGACTCCCTTCCAGCAAGGTTCTGGGTGTGGGGGCTGTAAGTCCTGGGGCCATTATTAATCCTCTATTGACAATGGCGTAATCATGAATGGAATGGATTATTAACCCAACCACGAACATATGGTGTCCATGGTGTGTTTAGAACATAGGAGCACGCTACCTACGAATTTTTGTTGCAATGTCTGTTGTCTTAGTGCACTATCTTGAGTTACTCCCCCCAGACAGTGTTGTAGTACACTATCCTGAGTTGATCCTCCCCCCCCCCTCCCCCTGTGGGGACAGCTGTCCACGTGCACTTACTCCCCTGATGACTGTTGATCTAGTACACTATCCTGGGCTCCCCATGGTGGCTGTTATCCTAATATACTCTCCAGCACTATCCTGAGTTAGGCCCCGTGGCGACTGTTGTCCAACTACACTATCCTGAGTTACCACCCCTGATGACTGTTGTTCAAGTACACTCGTGAACTTACCCTACTGATTGTTCTAGTACACCAGTACAACTGCAGCCCACCCCACCCCCACCCTGGTGGCTGTTGACTAGTACACTATCCTAACTTACTTCCCCTGATGAATGTTGTCCTAGTACACCGTTCTGAGTTACTTCTCCTGATGACTGATGTCCTAGTACACTATCCTGAGCTAACCCTGGTGACTGTTGTTCTAGTACACTATCTTGACTTATTCCCACTGATGACTGTTGTCAGTGCTCTATCCTGAGTTACTCCCTCTGGACTGTTGTCACAGTACAGGATCCTGAGTTACTCCCCCTGGAGACTGTTGTCATAGTACACTATCCTGAGTTACGCCCGCTTGTGACTGTTGTCCTAGTACACTGTTTTGAGTTACTCCCCTTTGTGAGTGTTGTCCTAGTACACTATCCCGAGTTAATCCTCCTTGTGACTGTTGTCCTAGTACACTATTCGGAGTTACTCCCCTTGTGACTGTTGTCCTAGTACACTAGCCCGAGTTACTCCCCTTTGTGACTGTTGTCCTAGTACACTATACTGAGTAACTCATCCTGGTGACTATGCTCTGTGTTCTATCTAGCTTGAGTTACTCCCCCTTGTGATTGTTGTCTTAGTACACTATCCTGAGTTACTCCCCTTTGTGACTGTTGTCCTAGTACACTATACTGAGTTACTCCCCTTTGTGAATGTTGTCCTAGTACACTATACTATGTTACTCACCCTGGTCACTGCTCCCACTGCTCTACCTCGCTCGAGTTACTCCCCCTTGTGATTGTTGTCTTGGTACACTATCCTGAGTTACTCCCCTTTGTGACTGTTGTCCTAGTACACCATCCCGAGTTAATCCTCCTTGTGACTGTTGTCCTAGTACACTATCCTGAGTTACTCCCCTTGTGACTGTTGTCCTAGTACACTATACTGAGTTACTCACCCTGGTGACTGCTGCCACTGCTCTACCTCGCTCGAGTTACTCCCCCTTGTGATTGCTGTCTTAGTACACTATCCAGAGTTAATCCCCTTTGTAACTGTTGTCCTAGTACACTATACTGAGTTACTCCCCTTTGTGACTGTTGTCCTAGTACACTATCCTGAGTTACTCACCCTGGTGACTGTGCTCCCACTGCTCTATCTCGCTCGAGTTACTCCCCCTTGTGATTGTTGTCCTAGTACACTATCCTGAGTTACTCCCCCTGATGACTGTTATCCTAGTACACTATCCTGAGTTACTCCCCTTGTTACTGTTGTCCTAGTACACTAGCCCGAGTTACTCCCCTTTGTAACTGTTGTCCTAGTACACTATACTGAGTTACTCATCCTGGTGACTGTGCTCCCAGTGCTCTATCTCGCTCGAGTTACTCCCCCCTGTGATTGTTGTCTTAGCACACTATCCCGAGTTACTCCCTTTTGTGACTGTTGTCCTAGTACACTATCCTGAGTTACTCCCCTTTGTAACTGTTGTCCTAGTAGACCATACTGAGTTACTCACCCTGGTGACTGTGCTCCCACTGCTCTATCTCGCTCGAGTTACTCCCCCATGTGATTGTTGTCTTAGTACACTATCCTGAGTTACTCCCCTTTGTGACTGCTGCCCTAGTACACTATCCTGCCTGAGTTACTCCTCCTTGTGACTGTTGTCCTAGTAAACTATCCTGAATTTCTCCCCTTGTGATTGTTGTCCTAGTACACTATCCCGAGTTACTCCCCCTGGTGAATGTTGCCCTAGTGTTCTATCCTGAGTTACTCCCCTGGTGACTGTTGCCCTAGTACACTATCCTGAGTTACTCCTCCTTGTGACTGTTGTCCTAGTAAACTATCCTGAATTTCTCCCCTTGTGATTGTTGTCCTAGTACACTATCCCAAGTTACTCCCCCTGGAGACTGTTGCCTTAGTGCTCTATCCTGAGTTACTCCCCCTGGTGACTGTTGTCCTAGTACACTATCCCGAGTTACTCCCCCTGGAGACTGTTGCCCTCGTGCTATATCCTGAGTTACTCCCCCTGGTGACTGGTGTCCTAGTCCACTATTTTGAACTGTGACATGCGTTATTGTTATCTTACTATCCATCCCAAAAAACCCTTGTCCACTATCATTGGGGATTCTCACTTTCCTACAATTATATTATTGCACTGAAAATTGGCCAGATGCAAAAAGATGGGAAAATCTAAATATCTTCTGTAGAACATTAGCAATGTTGATCAACAACACAACTCGTTGACACTCAAGTCGGCTAAGAACGACTTCTATCGTTGTCTTGATTGATGTACATTTACAGACCAAGAGAAGACTATTTTTGGAAATTTAACACGAATTAATGCCTAAATAACTGAGCCAGTCATTCCAGTAATACATTTACAAAAATAATCTTCTCTTGGTCTGCAAATGGACATTTTCGATGAGAAAAACGAAATTTTCTTGAACAAATTTGAGGGGTAGATGGTTAACAGTTAAAGATTATATTTTAACAGAAATCCATATGCTGTTGAAGTACTTATGAAATTATTGTAAATGAGCACAGTGATTTGATTTTTCTGATCAGTGAGAATGTAAGGATGATTTTTTTAACAGAAACAACTCAAAATATACCAGTCATAACACAATTCAGCATAGGCTATCACTACCCATTACCACTATTCTGGATTCATCCTGATTATGAAATGGTACCATGGAATGCGATGTCACAGTGCAGGGACTACATGCGCTCAGAATAATGCATACATGATTACATCATATTGCTTCACATTGTCGAATTATGAAATGAAAAATGATATATATTAAAATGATCTGTACTTTGTCACTGATCAGAAAATCAAAACAGCTATCATTTGCAACGATTTCTTAACTCTTACAAATCTGATGACAAAGTTTTAAATTTTCAAAGTAAATTAAAAGATGAACTGGTGCTCATTCTTCAACTAATTTGGTGGAAGATATTACTGCCGTAGACAGCACCATCGTCAACCAAAATTGTAGAAAATTGTACACCAGTTTCTTTGCTATTGACGCAGTAAAAGATAGAATATTGACATCAGAGTGGTCAGGGTTAAGAATGCTTATGTCGCCGGGCTGGTTTTTTGCTCGGGACGTGATATATTTAGGTTGCGATGGGTTAATGGATGGATGGATGAACGGATGGATCGTAATTGTGGAATAGATGAGTAATTCGATCGTTGGATTCGGGAATGAGTCTCAGTCGTGGGATGTAGCTTCAGTGTACCTGGTAAACACAAGGAAAGCTCTGTATAGATGAATTCTTATACTTTTAATATTAACTCAGTGACTGTCAAAACGAAAATGACCAGCCACTCTTTGCTGTCAGAGCTCCTGCTTGTATTTACATATTTCTATGGTAACTGGACAGACTTGCCTTGGCAAGATCTGATTCTAGAATATCTCTATTCTGGACAAAGCCTAATCTGGGGTGGGGTAGGAGCTGGGTGAAAAGGCCAATCCACACCTCTGGCAGTGAGTGACATGAGCAGGTTTGGGGAGGGTTACACTTTTCCCTCTCCACGATAACTCTGGCAGTGAGTGACATGAGCAGGTTTGGGGAGGGTTACACTTTTCCCTCTCCACGATAATTCTGGCAGTGAGTGACATGAGCAGGTTTGGGGAGGGTTACACTTTTCCCTCTCTACGATAATTCTGGCAGTGAGTGACATGAGCAGGTTTGGGGAGGGTTACACTTTTCCCTCTCCATGATAATTCTGGCAGTGAGTGACATGAGCAGGTTTGGGGAGGGTTACACTTTTCCCTCTCTACGATAATTCTGGCAGTGAGTGCCATGAGCAGGTTTGGGGAGGGTTACACTTTTCCCTCTCTACGATAATTCTGGCAGTGAGTGACATGAGCAGGTTTGGGGAGGGTTACACTTTTCCCTCTCCACGATAACTCTGGCAGTGAGTGACATGAGCAGGTTTGGGGAGGGTTACACTTTTCCCTCTCCACGATAATTCTGGCAGTGAGTGACATGAGCAGGTTTGGGGAGGGTTACACTTTTCCCTCTCTACGATAATTCTGGCAGTGAGTGACATGAGCAGGTTTGGGGAGGGTTACACTTTTCCGACTCTACGATAATTCTGGCAGTGAGTGACATGAGCAGGTTTGGGGAGGGTTACACTTTTCCCTCTCCACGATAATTCTGGCAGTGAGTGACATGAGCAGGTTTGGGGAGGGTTACACTTTTCCCTCTCCACGATAATTCTGGCAGTGAGTGACATGAGCAGGTTTGGGGAGGGTTACACTTTCCCTCTCCACGATAACTCTGGCAGTGAGTGACATGAGCAGGTTTGGGGAGGGTTACACTTTTCCCTCTCTACGATAATTCTGGCAGTGAGTGACATGAGCAGGTTTGGGGAGGGTTACACTTTTCCCTCTCCACGATAATTCTGGCAGTGAGTGACATGAGCAGGTTTGGGGAGGGTTACACTTTTCCCTCTCGACGATAATTCTGGCAGTGAGTGACATGAGCAGGTTTGGGGAGGGTTACACTTTTCCCTCTCTACGATAATTCTGACAGTGAGTGACATGAGCAGGTTTGGGGAGGGTTACACTTTTCCCTCTCTACGATAATTCTGGCAGTGAGTGACATGAGCAGGTTTGGGGAGGGTTACACTTTTCCCTCCCTACGATAATTCTGACAGTGAGTGACATGAGCAGGTTTGGGGAGGGTTACACTTTTCCCTCTCTACGATAATTCTGGCAGTGAGTGACATGAGCAGGTTTGGGGAGGGTTACACTTTTCCCTCTCCACGATAATTCTGGCAGTGAGTGACATGAGCAGGTTTGGGGAGGGTTACACTTTTCCCTCTCGACGATAATTCTGGCAGTGAGTGACATGAGCAGGTTTGGGGAGGGTTACACTTTTCCCTCTCTACGATAATTCTGACAGTGAGTGACATGAGCAGGTTTGGGGAGGGTTACACTTTTCCCTCTCTACGATAATTCTGGCAGTGAGTGACATGAGCAGGTTTGGGGAGGGTTACACTTTTCCCTCCCTACGATAATTCTGACAGTGAGTGACATGAGCAGGTTTGGGGAGGGTTACACTTTTCCCTCTCCACGATAATTCTGGCAGTGAGTGACATGAGCAGGTTTGGGGAGGGTTACACTTTTCCCTCTCCACGATAATTCTGGTAGTGAGTGACATGAGCAGGTTTGGGGAGGGTTACACTTTTCCCTCTCCACGATAATTCTGGCAGTGAGTGACATGAGCAGGTTTGGGGAGGGTTACACTTTTCCCTCTCTACGATAATTCTGGCAGAGTGACATGAGCAGGTTTGGGGAGGGTTACACTTTTCCCTCTCTACGATAATTCTGGCAGTGAGTGACATGAGCAGGTTTGGGGAGGGTTACACTTTTCACTCTCCATGCTAACTCTGGCAGTGAGTGACATGAGCAGGTTTGGGGAGGGTTACACTTTTCCCTCTCCACGGTAATTCTGGCAGTGAGTGACATGAGCAGGTTTGGGAAGGGTTACACTTTTCCCTCTCCACGATAATTCTGGCAGTGAGTGACATGAGCAGGCTTGGGGAGGGTTACACTTTTCCCTCTCTACGATAATTCTGGCAGTGAGTGACATGAGCAGGTTTGGGGAGGGTTACACTTTCCCTCTCCACGATAACTCTGGCAGTGAGTGACATGAGCAGGTTTGGGGAGGGTTACACTTTTCCCTCTCTACGATAATTCTGGCAGTGAGTGACATGAGCAGGTTTGGGGAGGGTTACACTTTTCCCTCTCCACGATAATTCTGGCAGTGAGTGACATGAGCAGGTTTGGGGAGGGTTACACTTTTCCCTCTCGACGATAATTCTGGCAGTGAGTGACATGAGCAGGTTTGGGGAGGGTTACACTTTTCCCTCTCTACGATAATTCTGACAGTGAGTGACATGAGCAGGTTTGGGGAGGGTTACACTTTTCCCTCTCTACGATAATTCTGGCAGTGAGTGACATGAGCAGGTTTGGGGAGGGTTACACTTTTCCCTCCCTACGATAATTCTGACAGTGAGTGACATGAGCAGGTTTGGGGAGGGTTACACTTTTCCCTCTCCACGATAATTCTGGCAGTGAGTGACATGAGCAGGTTTGGGGAGGGTTACACTTTTCCCTCTCCACGATAATTCTGGTAGTGAGTGACATGAGCAGGTTTGGGGAGGGTTACACTTTTCCCTCTCCACGATAATTCTGGCAGTGAGTGACATGAGCAGGTTTGGGGAGGGTTACACTTTTCCCTCTCTACGATAATTCTGGCAGTGAGTGACATGAGCAGGTTTGGGGAGGGTTACACTTTTCCCTCTACGATAATTCTGGCAGTGAGTGACATGAGCAGGTTTGGGGAGGGTTACACTTTTCACTCTCCATGCTAACTCTGGCAGTGAGTGACATGAGCAGGTTTGGGGAGGGTTACACTTTTCCCTCTCCACGGTAATTCTGGCAGTGAGTGACATGAGCAGGTTTGGGAAGGGTTACACTTTTCCCTCTCCACGATAATTCTGGCAGTGAGTGACATGAGCAGGCTTGGGGAGGGTTACACTTTTCCCTCTCTACGATAATTCTGGCAGTGAGTGACATGAGCAGGTTTGGGGAGGGTTACACTTTTCCCTCTCTTCGATAACTCTGGCAGTGAGTGACATGAGCAGGTTTGGGGAGGGTTACACTTTTCCCTCTCCATGACAACTCTGGCAGTGAGTGACATGAGCAGGTTTGGGGAGGGTTACACTTTTCCCTCTCCACGATAATTCTGGCAGTGAGTGACATGAGCAGGTTTGGGGAGGGTTACACTTTTCCCTCTCCATGATAATTCTGGCAGTGAGTGACATGAGCAGGTTTGGGGAGGGTTACACTTTTCCCTCTCCACGATAATTCTGGCAGTGAGTGACATGAGCAGGTTTGGGAAGGGTTACACTTTTCCCTCTCTACGATAATTCTGGCAGTGAGTGACATGAGCAGGTTTGGGGAGGGTTACACTTTTCCCTCTCCATGATAATTCTGGCAGTGAGTGACATGAGCAGGTTTGGGGAGGGTTACACTTTTCCCTCTCCATGATAATTCTGGCAGTGAGTGACATGAGCAGGTTTGGGGAGGGTTACACTTTTCCCTCTCCATGATAATTCTGGCAGTGAGTGACATGAGCAGGTTTGGGGAGGGTTACACTTTTCCTTCTCCATGATAATTCTGTCAATGAGTGACATGAGCAGGTTTGGGGAGGGTTACACTTTTCCCTCTCCACAAAAACTCTGGCAGTGAGTGACATGAGCAGGTTTGGGGAGGGTTACACTTTTCCCTCTCTACGATAATTCTGGCAGTGAGTGACATGAGCAGGTTTGGGGAGGGTTACACTTTTCCCTCTCCACGATAATTCTGGCAGTGAGTGACATGAGCAGGTTTGGGGAGGGTTACACTTTTCCCTCTCCACGATAATTCTGGCAGTGAGTGACATGAGCAGGATTGGGGAGGGTTACACTTTTCCCTCTCTACGATAATTCTGACAGTGAGTGACATGAGCAGGTTTGGGGAGGGTTACACTTTTCCCTCTCTACGATATTTCTGGCAGTGAGTGAAGTGAGCAGGTTTGGGGAGGGTTACACTTTTCCCTCTCTACGATAATTCTGACAGTGAGTGACATGAGCAGGTTTGGGGAGGGTTACACTTTTCCCTCTCTACGCTAATTCTGACAGTGAGTGACATGAGCAGGTTTGGGGAGGGTTACACTTTTCCCTCTCCACGATAATTCTGGCAGAGTGACATGAGCAGGTTTGGGGAGGGTTACACTTTTCCCTCTCTATGATAATTCTGGCAGTGAGTGACATGAGCAGGTTTGGGGAGGGTTACACTTTTCCCTCTCTACGATAATTCTGGCAGTGAGTGACATGAGCAGGTTTGGGGAGGGTTACACTTTTCCCTCTCCACGATAATTCTGGCAGTGAGTGACATGAGCAGGTTTGGGGAGGGTTACACTTTTCCCTCCACGATAATTCTGGCAGTGAGTGACATGAGCAGGGTTGGGGAGGGTTACACTTTTCCCTCTCCACGATAATTCTGGCAGTGAGTGACATGAGCAGGTTTGGGGAGGGTTACACTTTTCCCTCTCCACGATAATTCTGGCAGTGAGTGACATGAGCAGGTTTGGGGAGGGTTCCACTTTCCCATCTCCACGATAATTCTGGCAGTGAGTGACATGAGCAGGTTTGGGGAGGGTTACACTTTTCCCTCTCTACGATAATTCTGGCAGTGAGTGACATGAGCAGGTTTGGGGAGGGTTACACTTTTCCCTCTCCACGATAATTCTGGCAGTGAGTGACATGAGCAGGTTTGGGGAGGGTTACACTTTTCCCTCTCCACGATAATTCTGGCAGTGAGTGACATGAGCAGGTTTGGGGAGGGTTACACTTTTCCCTCTCCATGATAATTCTGGCAGTGAGTGACATGAGCAGGTTTGGGGAGGGTTACACTTTTCCCTCTCCATGATAATTCTGGCAGTGAGTGACATGAGCAGGTTTGGGGAGGGTTACAGTTTTCCCTCTCCATGATAATTCTGGCAGTGAGTGACATGAGCAGGTTTGGGGAGGGTTACACTTTTCCCTCTCCATGATAATTCTGGCAGTGAGTGACATGAGCAGGTTTGGGGAGGGTTACACTTTTCCCTCTCCATGATAATTCTGAGTGTGTGACATGAGCAGGTTTGGGGAGGGTTACACTTTTCCCTCTCCATGATAATTCTGGCAGTGAGTGACATGAGCAGGTTTGGGGAGGGTTACACTTTTCCCTCTCCATGATCATTCTGACAGTGAGTGACATGAGCAGGTTTGGGGAGGGTTACACTTTTCCCTCTCCATGATAATTCTGACAGTGAGTGACATGAGCAGGTTTGGGGAGGTTTACACTTTTCACTCTCCATGATAATTCTGGCAGTGAGTGACATGAGCAGGTTTGGGGAGGGTTACACTTTTCCCTCTCCATGATAATTCTGACAGTGAGTGACATGAGCAGGTTTGGGGAGGGTTACACTTTTCCCTCTCCATGATAATTCTGGCAGTGAGTGACATGAGCAGGTTTGGGGAGGGTTACACTTTTCCCTCTCCATGATAATTCTGGCAGTGAGTGACATGAGCAGGTTTGGGGAGGGTTACACTTTTCCCTCTCTACGATAATTCTGGCAGTGAGTGACATGAGCAGGTTTGGGGAGGGTTACACTTTTCCCTCTCCGTGATAATTCTGGCAGTGAGTGACATGAGCAGGTTTGGGGAGGGTTACACTTTTCCCTCTCCATGATAATTCTGGCAGTGAGTGACATGAGCAGGTTTGGGGAGGGTTACACTTTTCCCTCTGACAGTGAGTGACATGAGCAGGTTTGGGGAGGGTTACACTTTTCCCTCTGACAGTGAGTGACATGAGCAGGTTTGGGGAGGGTTACACTTTTCCCTCTGACAGTGAGTGACATGAGCAGGTTTGGGGAGGGTTACACTTTTCCCTCTGACAGTGAGTGACATGAGCAGGTTTGGGGAGGGTTACACTTTTCCCTCTGGCAGTGAGTGACATGAGCAGGTTTGGGGAGGGTTACACTTTTCCCTCTGACAGTGAGTGACATGAGCAGGTTTGGGGAGGGTTACACTTTTCCCTCTGACAGTGAGTGACATGAGCAGGTTTGGGGAGGGTTACACTTTTCCCTCTGACAGTGAGTGACATGAGCAGGTTTGGGGGGGTTACACTTTTCCCTCTGACAGTGAGTGACATGAGCAGTTTTGGGGAGGGTTACACTTTTCCCTCTGACAGTGAGTGACATGAGCAGGTTTGGGGAGGGTTACACTTTTCCCTCTCCATGATAATTCTGACAGTGAGTGACATGAGCAGGTTTGGGGAGGGTTACACTTTTCCCTCTGGCAGTGAGTGACATGGGCAGGTTTGGGGAGGGTTACACTTTTCCCTCTGGCAGTGAGTGACATGAGCAGGTTTGGGGAGGGTTACACTTTTCCCTCTGACAGGGAGTGACATGAGCAGGTTTGGGGAGGGTTACACTTTTCCCTCTCCATGATAATTCTGACAGTGAGTGACATGAGCAGGTTTGGGGAGGGTTACACTTTTCCCTCTGGCAGTGAGTGACATGGCCAGGTTTGGGGAGGGTTACACTTTTCCCTCTGGCAGTGAGTGACATGAGCAGGTTTGGGGAGGGTTACACTTTTCCCTCTGACAGTGAGTGACATGAGCAGGTTTGGGGAGGGTTACACTTTTCCCTCTGGTAGTGAGTGACATGAGCAGGTTTGGGGAGGGTTACACTTTTCCCTCTGACAGTGAGTGACATGAGCAGGTTTGGGGAGGGTTACACTCCACACCTCTGGCAGTGAGTGACATGAGCAGGTTTCGGGAGGGTTACACCTTTCCCTCTGGTAGTGAGTGACATGAGCAGGTTTGGGGAGGGTTACACTTTTCCCTCTGGCAGTGAGTGACATGAGCAGGTTTGGGGAGGGTTACACTTTTCCCTCTGACAGTGAGTGACATGAGCAGGTTTGGGGAGGGTTACACTTTTCCCTCTGGTAGTGAGTGACATGAGCAGGTTTGGGGAGGGTTACACTTTTCCCTCTGGCAGTGAGTGACATGAGCAGGTTTGGGGAGGGTTACACTTTTCCCTCTGGCAGTGAGTGACATGAGCAGGTTTGGGGAGGGTTACACCTTTCCCTCTCTATGATAATCATTATACTTTGCCTCTAATTGTAACATTTATCAAAATAATTTGTAATAACCACTTGTAAAATTATTGTTACATTAATCCAGCAACAATGTAAACATAGTCTGGTACATTCTTATTTTAACTTTATATCACATGTACCATAATGTCTTACATTTTTGTGGGAGAAGTATAACGGTTAAGCTGTTGGCCAATTCCATTATGTAATTTACTAACTTAACCATTTCACGCCAACTTCCAGGTTAAAGATTTCACCTACAGTACAGTCAATCTGTATTAACCCTTTGAACCTTGATTATGACAGTGTTTTTATTTCAAGACTTATCCAGGAAGGCTGTTGAATATTTTGAAACCAATTTGACTAGAACATGTTGTTGCCATAGGCAGCAACAGCTCTTATCTGAATTGGTTTCAAAATACCCAATAGAATTTCTCCTACATGTACATCACAAAGTACATGTATCTTTTATTTCATTCTGGTCTGTGAGAGTTAAAGGGTTAAGGATCTATCTATGGGACCATGGAAAGGTGGCCCCTTAAGGCAGGTATGGTGCCTTAAGGCAGGTGAACTCTTATTAAGGGGCAAGTGCATTATTTCTTTCAGTTTTAGAACTTGAAAAGCGGTCATTTAACAGAGGTGGTAGCTTAAGTTAGGTATGGTCCCTTAAGGTAGATATCGTCCTTTAGAGCAGGTTTGCTGATAATTACTGATCATTTTAAAAGCAACTGACTGAATAAGATTCACCCAGCGCACCCTCAAAATAAGCACCATATTATACTCTTTATTTTAAAAACATTTTGACTGAACATTATTCAATCTGAGAGCCTTCAAAATAATCAGTTTATTTCTTGACCATTGATTTATCTGCTTGTAATGGGATCCGTATTGGAAGGGTTAAATCCATACCCAATTTACAGGTGTTCTCTATGCGAGAAATTTGATTTCAGACTCTGGTCATCTAGGGGTTGAGACTATTAATCAACACATTGGAGGGGGACTGGGACTAGTTGCATATATTGTTTAGAGCTTTGTCCAGATAGAGAAACATGGACATATTTTGCCTACCATTTGTTATTAATTTGCTGAAAAACAATGATAGAAAAAAAATCTATACAATTAAAAACATTTGCAAAATTTAAATTAATATAATATGTACGGTAAACACTATAAGCTGACTATCACCATATATAAAATTATCTAATAATATAATCTCCTCCGTAAGTACCAACTTTGTTGGGAAACTAAGTCATCAAGGATTGCGGGCTGACATCCGCATACAGAGGCAACTCTGACTATGTTTAACCTTCTAACAAGAAACTGTGCTCGACATCCTCGGACAACGCAATCTTCCCAGGAGCTTACCATAGCTACGTGGAATGTACATGGTCTGACTGCAACATCAAAGAGGCAGACCTTAGGAGCAGACTGTGAACACTATAAAATCGATATCAAATGTATTCAAGAGAATAAAGTAGCTAAACACTCAGAGCAGCAACTTCAGACAGGCCATAAGCTAGTACTCATGGAGCAAAAACAGGCCACTTACCGTGGATTAGGCTTCGTAATTGGACCAAGGGTATTGGACGATGTCATTAGTTTTGGATACGTCAGTGATCGCATTGCATTTATCGACCTGGCTATACCAACGCGAAAGCGCACCACCACTAAGTGTCGCATATTCAATGCATATGGGCCAACTACCGAAATGGCCAAAGAGAATCCAGCTATATTAGATTCCTTCTATGCAGAACTGAGCTCCGCCATTACTATCCCAGCTAGATGGCAACTGTTCGTGTGTGGCGATTTCAACTCCAAGCTGGGTAAACTCGGCATTGCGCACAAAAGTTCAGGACTTGGCTCATGCATGGGATCATATGGAGAGGGCACACGCAACAGCAATGGAGATGCACTGGTGGCATTCCTTAGTTCCAATGACCTATTTGCCACAAATACGGCTTTCAAACACCCATGCCACCACCGGATAACATGGACCGGACACATTGCTGATCGCAAAGCCCCTAAAGGTTCTAAGGCTACAAAAGCTGTCTTCAACCAAATAAATTTCATAATATGCAAGACAGCAGCAAAACCCATACATCGGGATGCTCGTTCCTATGGAGGCACAGTCCTCAATTCTCACCATAAGCCAGTCATTTCACGCCTCCATATGAACCAGCTATACCTAATGTACAAACGCCATACCAGGCAAGAGGGTAGTCACCTACAACTTACCCAAGCCCATCAACCTCAAATGTCATACAAAAGGCCCTCGGGGAGCAGATAGCTAACATCGACGTCAGCTCCGATCCAAACGAAGCCCTAAGCAAAATACTGATATCTATGGAATCATCCGCTACCAGCAGCATAGCTGTTCTAAAAAAACCTCAGAACTAGGTATACTGATGACGCTCTCGTAGTAAAACTGTCAGCAGAACAGAAAGCGTTACGTCTGCGCATCTATCAGTGGCCAAAGTGAGGATCGCACCAAACCACACCAGGAACGCAATAACATTCTGCGCCACATTAGCGAATGTTTAAAAGATCTTGCTATCCAACAAGCAGACGCCCTAGTACATGTAGATGAAATCACTGCCACGGATGACTGCCACAAAATGTTTCGGGCAGCGCGAGCCCTGAAAGTTGCTGACTACACACCACCACTAACTGTACACAACTCTGAAGGACACTTTATTGGGACTGACCAGGGCAAAGCCGAGGCAATTCGAGAATGGTTCAAGGAACAGTTCACTGACCACGATGATGAGCCCTTGCACCCATTCTCAGGAGACCCCAGGCCATTACTAACACCAATTAATACAGCAGAGGTTGAGAAGCCACTTAAAGCCCTGAAAAATGGACGTGCATATGGACCTGATGGCACGAGCAATGAACTGTTCAAATATGCAAGTGGCATTATCTCAAAACCGATCACGCACATAATCAATTCAGCTTTTATGCATCACCTTCCCATCGATGCTGTAGGCTAAGGCATCCTTATCGCGCTACCCAAGCCCAAGAAGCCACCTGGCCCCACCAGCCAATCTGCGGCCCATTGTGCTCCTTACCAGCATCCTATCCAATGTTACACTATGCCGCATCCGAGACAAAATCGACGACTTCACCGGATCATGTCAAAGTGGCTTCAAACATGGACGCAGCTGCACAAACATTGTATGGGTTCAACGCATGCTTGTGTCGGTAGTCATGTCCAAACACTGGGATTTCCAAAAAATGGGCATTGACATGTCACGAGCCTTCGACACAATTAAACGCTCAAAGAACCTAGGTGTACTACGCCAGGCCAATTGCAATGAAGATGAGCTACGACTAGTGAGACTACTGCTTGCAGACACCAAACTGAGAGTACGAGTCAAGTCAGTGAAGTCTGTAGAGTTTAAGACATCAATCGGCTCCCCACAGGGAGATGGTCTATCCCCTGTGCTCTTCACCTGTTACCTAGCTGCTGCATTGAAATCCGTGCGGGAAAACTCCACAAGACCAACCCCCCCCCAACCCCAACCCGGTGACAATATTGGGCATGCCGCTAGAGATGGAATATGCCGAGGATGTGGACTTTATAGATGAGGAAAAGAAACCCCTTGACGAACTTCTACCAATAGCTGCAAGCAGACTAAAAATTGAGAATCTCTTTATGAATGAATCCAAAACAGAGTTCACCCACATATATGTACCTATCTACAAAGCATGAAACTAAAGAAAATGACGATCCACTCCGTGGCGGCGAACCATGGAGGAAAAGTAAAATCCTGGGCTCACTGCTTTGCAGTACTGCTGACATTGCTGCACGCTGCATCATGGGGAACATAGCTTTCCAGTCCTTCTGGAAGCTATGGATTCGTAGATCAAAGATGCTCTTGGTAAAAAGACTACGTTTATACAATGCAACCTGCGTATCCTTGATGATGTATAACTGTAACAGCTGGGCAGCTCCAAAGGCAGCTCTAGACAAACTTGACGCCTGCCACCGCAAACACCTACGCACCATCACTGGACAACGATGGCCAGAGAGCATAATTTCCAACGATGCACTATACAAGATGTGCAAAATGCTTCCGCTGTCTGTAAAAGTCGCCCAGCAAAAATGGTCCATGTTTGGCCATGTGCTAAGGATGCCAGAAGACACACCAGCACAGAGAGCCTTGGAATTCGCCCTACTCGGAGCCAGCAAGTACAGAGCCAGGAGAGGACGTCATTGCATAAATATGCTAAGTGTGCTACGAGGTGACCTCAAGAAAGCAGGCTTAGGTACACTAAAGTCACGAATGGACCTGAGGAAGCTAAAGATTTTGGCTGAGGACAAGACAGTGGGCAAAAGTGAAGACGGACTGATTGCAGCGGTAGGATGTTTCTACTACTACAGCCGCAGAATACAGTACTCATACATACATACAGAATTTTGAAAACAACAATCATGTTTTCCAAAAAATATAAATTAATGACATATAAAATTAAAATACTAAAATACTGAAATTTGAAAATAACAATCATGCTTTCAAAGATTTTAATTACTGACATTTAAAATTTTGAAATCAGCAGATCTGGTTTCAAAATTTTAAAATAACTGATGCCATTTATTTAAGACCTGTGACACTTATGTTGTTTTACATAACAAAATCTAGTCTGGTATATTGTTCATCAATGGTCCTTTCGAGTGTTAGCTATGCTCCTCCCATCTCTAGCTAAACTCCACCCACGCTTTGATCGTGTTGGGATCGATCGATCCCTGAACTCTCTGACTATCAATTTCCAGAAAACTATACAGGTAAGCTCTTGAATACTTTGAAACTAATTTTACTGGGTGCTGTTGCTGCACTGCCTATAGCCACAATAGAGCCCAGTCAAATTAGTTTCAAAATATTCAACAGGGCTGTCATTTCAATTTTTATTATTCAGTAATGAAACGTGGTAAGCTGGTATGTACATGCATTGTAGACTTGAGGTATCTAGCATATAACAAAAGTCGGTCAGCGGGACCTAACCTTCACGCTTCACCCAAAGCTACCGAAATTCTATAGACTTTGTTCTAACATTATCACAAAACGTTTTTTCATTTTTCAGATCATGACCAGCAGTGTAGTCTCGGTCGTGGTCTTGATAAATGGCCATTTGAAGCTCAAGGGAAGAACTCTTTGAAATTTCACCACTGAAATGATATTTTGAAAACAATTTGACTGAAAGTTGTTGGTGGTGGCTTAGCCACCACCAACAACTTTCTGTCAAATTGTTTTCAAAATATTATTCCACCAATAACTTCCAGTCAAATTGTTTTCAAAATATTCAGCATACTCAGAGTTAAACCCCCATGGAAAATGTAGTCTGTACGCAGGCAGTTAATTAAAAACTAAAATTTTCTTGACAAATCTTTAGTATTAAAGGGATAAGCTAATCATTGATCAGCATCGGAAACTTAATTAAAACTTAATCATAGCATAAGGAGGCTTCGATGAATTTTAAATTTGTATTAATTTATAGGGGTACTAACAACATAGTCTATTGGATTG
>CM067367.1:124173619-124183619 GCA_034401795.1 Chaetoderma sp. LZ-2023a
TGTCGGACTAATAAGCGTTATTAAGAGTCAGTTCATCCTACATGTCACGTACAATCATATGATGGATGGATAAACTTGGAAAGCCTCATTACATTGCCAAAGTACATGTAATTAATTACAATTATTTGGCAAAATGTTCAATTAAATTACAATTACTCCATTTTGTGAATGTAATTATTACAATTTTTGTAACCAATATACGTAATGATAATGTGATTTGTTATACATTGTGTACCTTCCTAATGCATTGTGGTTTCTGCGAAACATTAAGAAGAAATATTAATTTATAGTGTCAGCACCAAACAGACATGCACATTTTGAAAGTAATTGATAAAGTAATTGAAATTACCCACTACAAATTGCAAAATGTTCAAATGTAATTAATTACATGTACAATTCAATTACAATTACTTTTTAAGCTACTCAATTAGAATTACAGAGGAGAGTAATAACAACGTACTGGGTCTGTCCGTGCATGGTGCGCGTGTCGGCCCAGGGAAGACGGTGACCCTTATCCTGCTAGGTTAATGCCTATGGGCTCCATCGTGTGGAGCTGGTGAATCCAGTGACAAGCTTTTTGTTTTCTCCGTTTAGTGGAGATGTCGTCATCAGGGTCTGATGACAAAACTTGTATTATTCTGAATTCCATGTTCATTCTAGAATGTCCAGGTTTATTAGTGTCTAGAGACTGGAGTGTCGTATCTCTCGTGTTTATAGAGATTCGTGATTGAGCGGAGGTGCTCTTGGATGCGTATCTTAAATGTACATATTGTTTCTTGCATATGGTGCAGGTAAGCAGGTAGACGACATTCCTTGTTTGGCAGTTGCCAATGATTTTGGATTTATATGTTAATCCGGTGTGAGAGCTGGAGAAAAATCTCTGTTTGCAAAACACAAATGTGCAATATTTGTCAATAAATTCAGAAATAGAGATTTTTCTTCAGCTCTCACACCGGATTAACATATAAATCCAAAATCATTGGCAACTGCCAAACAAGGAATGTCGTCTACCTGCTTATCTGCACCATATGCAAGAAACAATATGTAGGAGAAACACTACGTACATTTAAGATACGCATCCAACAGCACCTCCGCTCAATCACGAATCTCTATAAACATGAGAGATATGACACTCCAGTCTCTAGACACTTTAATAAACCTGGACATTCTAGAATGAACATGGAATTCAGAATAATACAGGTTTGGTCATCAGACCCTGATGACGACATCTCCACTAAATGGAAAAAACAAAGAGTGTTACTGATTCACCAGCTCCACACGATGGAGCCCATAGGCATCAACCTAGCAGGATTAGTCACCGTCTTCCCTGGGCCGACACGCGCACCATACACGGTCAGACCCAGTCTGTTGTTATTACTCTTTTCTAAACAGGTGACCGCCCCCCCCCCCCCTCGGCTCATTCTTTCAGACTCTTGAATAACAATCATAACTCTTATGACGTCACCACAGGACGTCCGCAAAATGATGTCATAAATGTAGCCATCAGCTACCAAGATCCTCTATCATTCTCGGACTAGTTTCACATAACTTAAAATGTCGGAATTTTATTGCCAGAAGTGCGAGAAAGCGTATTCTCACAAAAATAGTTTAAGAAGACATGAGAAGAGTAGCCACTCATACCTTCCAGCCTGGACGTGTGATTGGTGTCTAGTCCCCCTCAAGAGGGCTGGATATATGAGGCGCCATTTATACTGGCAATGCTTAAGCGACAGCAAGATACAGTCAGTCATGCAGAACCCGCGTATCATCGAAGGGGTAAAAATAGTGGATCCCGGCTGCCCCCTTACAAAACCATGGATGTGCGACCGGTATGACTACAAACCACCAATCAAACCCAACCAAATCAAATGGAAGACTCCAATGGCTCTCAAGCACATCTCCAAGCCAATGCTTACTGGGTATATAATACCAAAACTACCCAGCAAAAACCCAATGCAAACACTATGCAATGAGGCTGACCACCAGGCCATGGATTCCATTTTAGCCGGACTGTGTACCAACATTAACGACGTTCCTAATGGCCATAACCTGCAGTCCAGTACACTCGCCGAAATGGAGATGGCCACCAAGGAGACACCTTTGTCGACTTCTCCATTTCAAATTTCGACAAAATCAGACCCACCCATGGGCCACACAAAACAAAGTAAAAGCAGCCACGCACAAGAATCTCCGCCTTGGGAAATGTCACCAGAGTTACCACCTCTGCTGTCACTATTACGCTCACCACCTACTGGTATTATACAGGGGTCACATACGCCTGAAGGCCATATCAGTTCATACGACCCACACTACGTCTCTATCAATAACGTATCGCACGTTGCCTCACCACCAGACTCACCACGCTCACCTGACGATGTACACATGAGTAACATGGACATCAAATCGGACTGTACACTCATCAGTAACATGTATTCCGGACATAAATTCAATCTAAATTGCCACCACTGCGCGATAACCATTAGGAACGAAAACGAACGTGTGCCTGACCCAAAATATCTTCACATGTGTTATTAATTTTTATGCCTTTTCTTAAACTTTATTGTCTTTCACAAAGAATCGATAAAGGACGACAACATTCACCTGGAATTCCTTTCTAATAACTTTTATAAAAACTTTTTTATAAACTGATTTTACCGTTTTGCACTTTTTAGCCTACGATTCTATGTTTCACAACAACACTTTTTAGCCTACGATTCTATGTTTCACAACAACACTTTTTAGCCTACGGTTCTATGTTTCACAACAACACTTTTTAGCCTACGGTTCTATGTTTCACAACAACACTTTTTAGCCTACGATTCTATGTTTCACAACAACACTTTTTAGCCTACGATTCTATGTTTCACAACAACACTTTTTAGCCTACGATTCTATGTTTCACAACAACACTTTTTAGCCTACGATTCTATGTTTCACAACAACACTTTTTAGCCTACGATTCTATGTTTCACAACAACACTTTTTAGCCTACGATTCTATGTTTCACAACAACACTTTTTAGCCTACGGTTCTATGTTTCACAACAACACTTTTTAGCCTACGGTTCTATGTTTCACAACAACACTTTTTAGCCTACGATTCTATGTTTCACAACAACACTTTTTAGCCTACGATTCTGTTTCACAACAACACTTTTTAGCCTACGATTCTATGTTTCACAACAACACTTTTTAGCCTACGATTCTATGTTTCACAACAACACTTTTTAGCCTACGGTTCTATGTTTCACAACAACACTTTTTAGCCTACGGTTCTATGTTTCACAACAACACTTTTTAGCCTACGATTCTATGTTTCACAACAACACTTTTTAGCCTACGATTCTATGTTTCACAACAACACTTTTTAGCCTACGATTCTATGTTTCACAACAACACTTTTTAGCCTACGGTTCTATGTTTCACAACAACACTTTTTAGCCTACGGTTCTATGTTTCACAACAACACTTTTTAGCCTACGGTTCTATGTTTCACAACAACACTTTTTAGCCTACGGTTCTATGTTTCACAACAACACTTTTTATTTGTTCACTACTTCTCCACGAAAACTCAACAAGGAGCCCCAGTGCTCACCTGGAACCTTTCAGTCTTGCGCTCCTGTTCTACACAAAACACTTCTTACGTCTTGATAAAGAACAACAAAACTCATCTGGAGCCGGTTTTTATATTATATCATTTTATGTGCACCCAGATCTTTCCGTCGTCTTCAATACGATATCAGAATTCGTATTGTGATCATTCGTCCGCAGGACCCTTTCGTCTTCAAGGTACAAAGAAATGACTGTTTACATTGAGCATTTACAACAGCTATACTACATTCAGGTCGTATATTATTGATTTATTATATGAAAATTCTATATTGATTGTTGTCATAACTATTAACACATTAATTAGATTAATATTTTCAAGGTTAAACTCTGACCCAAGAACCGTTAAGTCTTAAGTTTATCGACATAAAATCATACATGCTGAATTTTGAGCATTCATGATTTCTGAAGTGAACTAAATCGTCTGTGATATTCTTTGAGGATTGATATAAATGACATCGGATCGAAAAATCGATTTGATGTGATTGTTATCAAAACTCAAAGAAAGAGCAGGGATTGGATCAACCAGGATCAATCCGTTGGATCGATAATGGTTGTTTCGAACTAGATATGACTTCAAGGATTAGAGTTCTTGTTTTGGGTCAAATTAGTTTATGAATATTCAACGTAAGACATTGAGGGTTTCAGTAGTTATAATTTTGAAATCCTGCATCAACAGAATCATTTTTATATTCATATAATATATCAATTGTAACAAGCATGTCAACTGTACAATACTGCTATAATTTTACAACAGATCAGAAAGTAGGCAAGAATGAATGAATATTATTTTTCAAATCTATCTGTTTATTTCCTCTTAATTACCACCATATTGTGAATCAATAGGTTAAAGTTCAAATGCTAATGCAGATTACTCTTCCATACGTCGAGCCAAGATAAGGAAATGTTGGAATTCACCTCAAATCGGTCCCATAAGCTTTCCTTCGAATAAAAGGGTTAACCATTGATAATGGAAATCATTTAGATACCCCTAGACATCTATTCTATCGTTTCCATTTTGGGTTGAGCATTTTGGCAAAATAAAATATCCAGGTTAAAGATTTCACCTACAGTACAGTCAATCTGTATTAACCCTTTGAACCTTGATTATGACAGTGTTTTTATTTCAAGACTTATACAGGAAGGCTGTTGAATATTTTGAAACCAATTTGACTGGAACATGTTGTTGCCATAGGCAGCAACAGCTCTTATCTGAATTGGTTTCAGAATACCCAATAGAATTTCTCCTACATGTACATCACAAAGTACATGTATCTTTTATTTCATTCTGGTCTGTGAGAGTTAAAGGGTTAAGGATCTATCTATGGGACCATGGAAAGGTGGCCCCTTAAGGCAGGTATGGTGCCTTAAGGCAGGTGAACTCGTATTCACTATTATTTCTTTCAGTTTTAGAACTTGAAAAGCGGTCATTTAACAGAGGTGGTAGCTTAAGTTAGGTATGGTCCCTTAAGGTAGATATGGTCCTTTAGAGCAGGTTTGCTGATAATTATTGATCATTTTAAAAGCAACTGACTGAATAAGATTCACCCAGCGCACCCTCAAAATAAGCAGCACATTATACTCTTTATTTTAAAAACATTTTGACTGAACATTATTCAATCTGAGAGCCTTCAAAATAATCAGTTTATTTCTTGACCATTGATTTATCTGCTTGTAATGGGATCCGTATTGGAAGGGTTAAATCCATGCCCAATTTACAGGTGTTCTCTATGCGAGAAATTTGATTTCAGCCTCTGGTCATCTAGGGGTTGAGACTATTAATCAACACATTGGAGGGGGACTGGGACTAGTTGCATATATTGTTTAGAGCTTTGTCCAGATAGAGAAACATGGACATATTTTGCCTACCATTTGTTATTAATTTGCTGGCAAACAATGATAGAAAAAAAATCTATACAATTAAAAACATTTGCAAAATTTAAATTAATATAATATGTACGGTCAACACTATAAGCTGACTATCACCATATATAGAATTATCTAATAATATAGTCTCCTCCGTAAGTACCAACTTTGTTGGGAAACTAAGTCATCAAGGATTGCGGGCTGACATCCGCATACAGAGGCAACTCTGACTATGTTTAACCTTCTAACAAGAAACTGTGCTCGACATCCTCGGACAACGTAATCTTCCCAGGAGCTTACCATAGCTACGTGGAATGTACATGGTCTGACTGCAACATCAAAGAGGCAGACCTTAGGAGCAGACTGTGAACACTATAAAATCGATATCAAATGTATCCAAGAGAATAAAGTAGCTAAACACTCAGAGCAGCAACTTCAGACAGGCCATAAGCTAGTACTCATGGAGCAAAAACAGGCCACTTACCGTGGATTAGGCTTCGTAATTGGACCAAGGGTATTGGACGATGTCATTAGTTTTGGATACGTCAGTGATCGCGTTGCATTTATCGACCTGGCTATACCAACGCGAAAGCGCACCACCACTAAGTGTCGCATATTCAATGCATATGGGCCAACTACCGAAATGGCCAAAGAGAATCCAGCTATATTAGATTCCTTCTATGCAGAACTGAGCTCCGCCATTACTATCCCAGCTAGATGGCAACTGTTCGTGTGTGGCGATTTCAACTCCAAGCTGGGTAAACTCGGCATTGCGGACAAAAGTTCAGGACTTGGCTCATGCATGGGATCATATGGAGAGGGCACACGCAACAGCAATGGAGATGCACTGGTGGCATTCCTTAGTTCCAATGACCTATTTGCCACAAATACGGCTTTCAAACACCCATGCCGCCACCGGATAACATGGACCGGACACATTGCTGATCCCAAAGCCCCTAAAGGTTCTAAGGCTACAAAAGCTGTCTTCAACCAAATAAATTTCATAATATGCAAGACAGCAGCGAAACCCCTACATCGGCATGCTCGTTCCTATGGAGGCACAGTCCTCAATTCTCACCATAAGCCAGTCATTTCACGCCTCCATATGAACCAGCTATACCTAATGTACAAACGCCATACCAGGCAAGAGGGTAGTCACCTACAACTTACCCAAGCCCATCAGCCTCAAATGTCATACAAAAGGCCCTCGGGGAGCAGATAGCTAACATCGACGTCAGCTCCGATCCAAACGAAGCCCTAAGCAAAATACTGATATCTATGGAATCATCCGCTACCAGCACCATAGCTGTTCTAAAAAAAAACCAGAACTAGGTATACTGATGACGCTCTCGTAGTAAACCTGTCAGCAGAACAGAAAGCGTTACGTCTGCGCATCTATCAAAGTGGCCAAAGTGAGGATCGCACCAAACCACACCAGGAACGCAATAACATTCTGCGCCACATTAGCGAATGTTTAAAAGATCTTGCTATCCAACAAGCAGACGCCCTAGTACATGTAGATGAAATCACTGCCACGGATGACTGCCACAAAATGTTTCGGGCAGCGCGAGCCCTGAAAGTTGCTGACTACACACCACCACTAACTGTACACAACTCTGAAGGACACTTTATTGGGACTGACCAGGGCAAAGCCGAGGCAATTCGAGAATGGTTCAAGGAACAGTTCACTGACCACGATGATGAGCCCTTGCACCCATTCTCAGGAGACCCCAGGCCATTACTAACACCAATTAATACAGCAGAGGTTGAAAAGCCACTTAAAGCCCTGAAAAAATGGACGTGCATATGGACCTGATCGCACGAGCAATGAACTATTCAAATATGCAAGTGGCATTATCTCAAAACCGATCACGCACATAATCAATTCAGCTTTTATGCATCACCTTCCCATCGACGCTGTAGGCTAAGGCATCCTTATCGCGCTACCCAAGCCCAAGAAGCCACCTGGCCCCATCAGCCAATCTGCGGCCCATTGTGCTCCTTACCAGCATCCTATCCAATGTTACACTATGCCGCATCCGAGACAAAATCGACGACTTCACCGGATCATGTCAAAGTGGCTTCAAACATGGACGCAGCTGCACAAACATTGTATGGGTTCAACGCATGCTTGTGTCGGTAGTCATGTCCAAACACTGGGATTTCCAAAAAATGGGCATTGACATGTCACGAGCCTTCGACACAATTAAACGCTCAAAGAACCTAGGTGTACTACGCCAGGCCAATTGCAATGAAGATGAGCTACGACTAGTGAGACTACTGCTTGCAGACACCAAACTGGGAGTACGAGTCAAGTCAGTGAAGTCTGTAGAGTTTAAGACATCAATCGGCTCCCCACAGGGAGATGGTCTATCCCCTGTGCTTTTCACCTGTTACCTAGCTGCTGCATTGAAATCCGTGCGGGAAAACTCCACAAGACCAACCCCCCCACCCCGGTGACAATATTGGGCATGCCGCTAGAGATGGAATATGCCGAGGATGTGGACTTTATAGATGAGGAAAAGAAACCCCTTGACGAACTTCTACCAATAGCTGCAAGCAGACTAAAAATTGAGAATCTCTTTATGAATGAATCCAAAACAGAGTTCACCCACATATATGTACCTATCTACAAAGCATGAAGCTAAAGAAAATGACGATCCACTCCGTGGCGGCGAACCATGGAGGAAAAGTAAAATCCTGGGCTCACTGCTTTGCAGTACTGCTGACATTGCTGCACGCTGCATCATGGGGAACATAGCTTTCCAGTCCATCTGGAAGCTATGGATTCGTAGATCAAAGATGCTCTTGGTAAAAAGACTACGTTTATACAATGCAACCTGCGTATCCTTGATGATGTATAACTGTAACAGCTGGGCAGCTCCAAAGGCAGCTCTAGACAAACTTGACGCCTGCCACCGCAAACACCTACGCACCATCACTGGACAACGATGGCCAGAGAGCATAATTTCCAACGATGCACTATACAAGATGTGCAAAATGCTTCCGCTGTCTGTAAAAGTCGCCCAGCAAAAATGGTCCATGTTTGGCCATGTGCTAAGGATGCCAGAAGACACACCAGCACAGAGAGCCTTGGAATTCGCCCTACTCGGAGCCAGCAAGTACAGAGCCAGGAGAGGACGTCATTGCATAAATATGCTAAGTGTGCTATGAGGTGACCTCAAGAAAGCAGGCGTAGGTACACTCAAGTCAAGAATGGACCTGAGGAAGCTAAAGATTTTGGCTGAGGACAAGACAGTGGGCAAAAGCGAAGACGGACTGATTGCAGCGGTAGGATGTTTCTACTACTACAGCCGCAGAATACAGTAATCATACATACATACAGAATTTTGAAAACAACAATCATGTTTTCCAAAAAATATAAATTAATGACATATAAAATTAAAATACTAAAATACCGAAATTTGAAAATAACAATCATGCTTTCAAAGATTTTAATTACTGACATTTAAAATTTTTAAATCAGCAGATCTGGTTTCAAAATGTTAAAATAACTGATGCCATTTATTTAAGACCCGTGACACTTATGTTGTTTTACATAACAAAATCTAGTCTGGTATATTGTTCATCAATGGTCCTTTCGAGTGTTAGCTATGCTCCTCCCATCTCTAGCTAAACTCCACCCACGCTTTGATCGTGTTGGGATCGATCGATCCCTGAACTCTCTGACTACCAATTTCCAGAAAACTATACAGGTAAGCTCTTGAATACTTTGAAACTAATTTTACTGGGTGCTGTTGCTGCACTGCCTATAGCCACAATAGCGCCCAGTCAAATTAGTTTCAAAATATTCAACAGGGCTGTCATTTCAATTTTTATTATTCAGTAATGAAACGTGGTAAGCTGGTATGTACATGCATTGTAGACTTGAGGTATCTAGCATATAACAAAAGTCGGTCAGTGGGACCTAACCTTCACGCTTCACCCAAAGCTACCGAAATTCTATCGACTTTGTTCTAACATTATCACAAAACGTTTTTTCATTTTTCAGATCATGACCAGCAGTGTAGTCTCGGTCGTGGTCTTGATGAATGGCCATTTGAAGCTCAAGGGAAGAACTCTTTGGAATTTCACCACTGAAATGATATTTTGAAAACAATTTGACTGAAAGTTGTTGGTGGTGGCTTAGCCACCACCAACAACTTTCTGTCAAATTGTTTTCAAAATATTATTCCACCAATAACTTCCAGTCAAATTGTTTTCAAAATATTCAGCATACTCAGAGTTAAACCCCCATGGAAAATGTAGTCTGTACGCAGGCAGTTAATTAAAAACTAAAATTTTCTTGACAAATCTTTAGTATTAAAGGGATAAGCTAATCATTGATCAGCATCGGAAACTTAATTAAAACTTAATCATAGCATAAGGAGGCTTCGATGAATTTTAAATTTGTATTAATTTATAGGGGTACTAACAACGTAGTCTATTGGATTGACTTCTCTAGTAGCCTGACGCTTGTTCTCTCCGCGAGACCAAAAGTCTGAATGATCTGAGCTCTGCAAGTC
>CM067367.1:124185922-124238787 GCA_034401795.1 Chaetoderma sp. LZ-2023a
CCGCCTCACCTGAATGTGGTTTCCCACTCGAAAACTCTTGAGGATGGCTAACAGAGACACCACTCTGGGCTCTTACGGGTAAACCCTGCCCTCCTCGAGATCGAATCGCATCCCCAAATAAACGAAATGTTGAGTGGGTGTCAACTCGGATTTCTCCTTGTTGACTATCCAGCCTAGATCTGAAAGTAACTTCAGAGACAGAGCAGTATCCACGTTCAACCTGGCTGCCGAGTCTGTGTCTATGTAGGTGTGTAGCGCCACATTCTCTTTTCTGAGAAACGCTGTCACCACAAGGACCACTCTTGTGAAAACCCTCGGAGCTGTCGACAGGCCAAACGGGAGAACAGTAAACTCCCATACTTGATTCTGAAACGCAAATCTCAGAAACCTGTGCCAACTCCGGTTCATAGGAATGTGGAAGTATGCATCTTTCAGATCGATCGACACACACCACATTCCCTTCCTCAATCCCGGCATTACCGATCTCGGTGTTTCCATCTGGGATTGAGTATGGGTCTCCATCCCCCCGTGCTCTTGGGGACAAGGAACATGTTTGAATAGAAGCCTGGAGTGTTCCGGTTTGCTGGTTTTATTGCTCCCTTCAGAAGCAAACCCGACACTTCCTTTTGAACGGCTTCTAACTTGTCTGGCTCCTTTGGTACGGGTGTCCAGACAGGTGCCAAAGACAGATTTTGTGGCGGAAAGTCCCACCACTCCGGCATCCCAGGACCAGACTGTCTGACGTCACACCTCGCAAGGCCTCGACGAAACGCATGAGCCTTCCACCCACCATAGACGCCTCGACGTTTAACGGGGTTGTCCGGCTCACAGTCCGCTCACCCCCTTTCTTAACGAGAGAGAGAGAGAACCATTTGGGTCTCGGCATGGCAGGTATAACTGGCACTGCTGTTCCTCTCGCACAGGTGCGGTCCAGGCGGATATGAAGGGAGCTCTCGTACCCTCAGGTACGCCCTTTGAGGACTTACCCTTACCCTTGCCCTTCCCGCCTCTAGGGTGGTCAGGAGCAACCTTGGGGAGGGTAGGAGCCTCTACAACCTTCCTGGCTTTCTTAGCCGGCGGCGGCTGAGAAAATCCAGCTGAAGCAGAAGTCGCAGCAGGCTTAGCTTTCGCCTTGCCCCTATGCTTCTTCTGCTTCTTTGGAGGTTGTCCAGCTAGCGGTTTCCCCACAGCCCCTAGTGCGTGCGCTTGCCGCACTAGCTCCAGCTGTAGGTTGACCGCCAACCGATTCTGTGCGATGCTGGCCGTATCCTCTAGGATGGCCCGCGCTTGGCCACCGAAGACGCTAGGCCCTGTCAGGGGCGTCCCAAGAAGACGCTCCCTGACTGCCGTAGCCGGACGCATATGGTCAATAACCATTTGCCTCCTGGATTTGGTCACACGCGCCTGCACCCTTGCCAGTGCGTCCAGACAGCACCAAGCCGTCATTCACGCACGAAAGCGACACAGGGTGGCCTGACCCCGCTTCAGCCCACACCGACTGAAGAAGACGATAAGAGTGGTTGACAGCGCTCATAGCTGCCCTCATACCCTCATCGCATAGGGACAGGACTTCCTCTTGGTGTGCCTGGGACATGTCCACTTGGCCACCCGCCCCGGCACTCTGAACGCCCAGCACCCATCGGTCATCCTCGGTGACCGACGGTACAACACCATATCTGTCGTATTCCCCCCGTGGAATATGACACCTTGCCCGCACCTCCCTGGAGGCTGCAGGGAGCTGACCCTTAGTCATAAGCTGCTTGCTATAAATAGCATCCAACAACTCGATGAACCGTGGATCCAGTCCAACCGACTGGATCCGGGCCGCGGGCAAGATCCCAGTCCTAATCGACGCAACCGACGGACGGGGTGCATCCTCCTCGGCCGTGGCCGAAACCACAGACGGGTCAACCCTGGCTAGCCAAGCCAGACCCTCTGACCAGTCTACTTCCGACGAGGACACACCCGCAAACACGTCACCCGTTGACGTGTTCACGGGCCTGCCAGCCACGGCCTCCCGGCAAGGAGCCGCTGCTGACACGCCAGGCACTCCGGTACCAAACGGTTCCGCCGCCACCCCATGAAACACACCAGTCCATGGGGTAGGTCCGCACGGAAAACCGTATGGACCCGTAGCAGACGCGGAACCGTAGCCAGACACGGGCGCCAACGGCACCCCACATCTGACCGCCGGACCAGGCGAGATAGGCGAGTACCACGCCCGGCCCGGCACACCCGTCACCATGTCAGCTGGTATCAAACCAACCGCCACGGGACCGGTGCCTTGTACCAGATTGGCTTCAACCACAGGCGGAGCCGCTGCCCTGGCTTGGCTTGCCCTGGCTTGCGCCAAGCCAGACAAATGGAGGACGGTTCCGTTCCGTGGTATCACAGGCCGAAGCAACCTCTCCTCCTCGGCCTCCTCGTCTTCAGACCCCAAAGAGTCGTCACTAGACGAGCAGACCGTGGAGCCGTCCTGGCGGATGGCTCCCACACCTGACGGACCGGCCACCGCTACTGGAGACAGAACCCGTTAGGCTGGAGCCAGACGGGACTGACAGGGGGCCGTACGAGATGGCCCCCTCGGTAACCAGTCCAGAACCCTGTCCAAGGACAGGGTCCGTACCAGGCATGGGGAGAAACTGCCCCCCAACCTTCGGTAGCAGTGACGACACCAGCGTGGGCAGAACGCTATGCAGAAAACCCTGCATAGCCGGACCGAACCACACCGGCGGTGCCATCTCCGCCACCTCCAGCTGGGGACGTGGAGCGCCCCCACCGGCCGAACCGGACGCTCCACGATCTAACATCGGACCGCCTGACCCCGCGTCAGACCCAGCCACATCCTTCTGGGCAAGGAACTTTACCATCATATCGACGGACCACACTGCGCACACATTACATCTATGATCTAGGTTACAGGGCGTACACCTAAAACAGACATGGTCCTTAAACACGACGCGTACAAACTTATGGCACTCGTCACATGATGGCGGGGCTGGCTTGGCCTATAAAATAAGCACAAACCTACAATAAGCAAGCGGAACGACACGGATGGAAGGCAGACAATTAATTTTCAAATAACTTGACCATAAATTAACTGTAACCCTCCCGCACCCCACCCCGCAACGCTACAGCAAAGATCGCATTGATTATGATGACAAGAACGAAGCGGGCATAAATACACCCATAATTGATCCTCCAGGATGTATCACGGCTCCAGGAATCATATCGCATAGCATTCGGGGTATATTTACCAATTAATATAAATTATACTCCTAACGAAAGCCGACACGATATGTGAAGAAACAACAAAATGTAAACAAACTGCTGTAGCACACGGTAAAACCACAGACCACGCATCTCTCAAGAATTTTGACACCACCGATCATTGCAAACCGATCGTGATCACACGTAAACTTGACCATTCCAAAGTTTCTGGTACCATTTTTAGTACGCAGCACCCAGAACAAGATGCGCGAATTAATGAAAAATTTTCTTCACATAAACATCCGAGCATCACGGGTGTGACGTCACCCGCTCGGACCCTACGGAGAACAACGTCAGCCGATATTCGTGTTAGAAATACCATAGCAAACACCTATTTTCATATCTGCCGATCGCCTGTTGGGGTTTAAAGAAGGCGATCATCTGGCATATCTCGTTGTTAGCACACGTCCCAGATTCTCTGGGGTCAGAAATTGGAACATGCGACACAACAAAATTTAGAGACCTAAGTCTTTTAACTATGGATAATAAGGAATTATACAACCTGGTTATCATCGGCGGTATTCTCCATTTTATCCAGTTATATCCTTTCAAGAACGCACAAACTATTAAATCACAGAGAAAAGACTTAGATTTCTTTTCAAAAAACTTTAAATCTCTCCCTGCAAAAAGCATGTATAGCTCTTGTTGCTATGCAAACAAGAATGAGCTCTATGGTAGACGGGTACTCAGCAGTTGGGCGCCGAGTACCCGGTTCCAAGGAGTCGGTAAAGCTTTCTAAGTCTATAGTCCTAGAGCCAGCTGTCAAGGCCAGCTGTATATCAGAAGTAACAGAATGGTGAGTATTGATCGAAGGAGAAAATGCCTGTCCTGTTGAAATCACATATGAAGACCGGTTGTGATAGTGTGGTGTTTTTGCGTGTGTCGGGTGCGGGGTGTAGGAGCTCTGTCCTGGTTCTAGCACAGGCCTTTGCCTTGGCAGTGTTCAGAATGGTATCAGGGTAACCTCTGTTTGCGAAATGGTTGAGAAGAGCCAGGCTGTTCCTGTCATAGTCCTCTATGTGGGTGCATATTCGTCTGAGTTTGAGGAACTGTCCGTAGGGGGACGAGTCCTTGCAGTTAAATGGGTGCTCAGAAGAGTATTGGAGGTATCCGTGCGTGTCTGTAGGTTTGGTATACAGGTCAAAGGTGATCATGCTGCTGTCGGTGTTTTTCACCATAGTGTCCAGGAAAGAATAGTAAATTTGATACTATGGTGGGAGGAGTTCATGTGGGTGACAAAGGCGTTCAGGGCTTCTGTACCGTGTTCCCAAAACCATAAAAATGTTGTCTATGTATCTGACGTATAGGGATGGTAGAAAAGGAACTTTGGGGTCGGCCAACTGGCAGTTTGCTTCCATTATGTAATCCATTTTATTTTGGACCACAGTGGCTTGCCCATATCTGCCTTTTTGATCACGATTGTATGGTTTATTTTCAAACCGTCTACGGCGGTTTGCTCCATGGCATTTAGGTTTCTCTTGTGTGAGTGCCTATGGACATGTTTGCTAAAGTCATATCTGATTGCTTTAAAAAAGGCTTCAAAAGGCGCATCCATGGTGGGTGGTGGCATAGAAGTCTTTCTGGCGCCAAATTTTCTGATTATGCAGTCTTTGAAATGAAGGGGGAGGGGGGGGGCTGGCACCGGTGGGATGTCACCGGTGTCAGCCCTCACTTGCAAGAGTGTATGTGGTGCGGGCTTGGTGTAAAAAATTGTCTGAGGCACATGCGTCTGAAGAAGGCCTGTAAATCTGTATACAGGTTACCCATTTGTGGTTCTGAGATTGATGGGCTGAAGCCCACACCTTTATCCAGGAGACTGACGGTACCCTGGTTTAGGGGTAAGGATGAAAAATTGAAAAGAAAAGGAGACATAAGTATCATTATCTTTGTTCACTGCATTCTTGTTACAGTTCAGATTTTTTGGAAATTTCAAACTATTGTTATTGTTAATAAGTGTTGTAGCAGATGGTGTGCCGGAGTGTAGTCATCTCCTTGAGGTCGCCAGGTTCTGTACTGGCTGGAGAAGTTTTTCTATCGCCTGGGTGCTTCTCGTTCCGATTAGTGGAGTCGGGTCGCTGTGTGGATGCCTGTAGTCGTCATCCCTGTAGCGATAGTCTGGTCTTCGTGCTTGCCTCTGCCTCTGGACTGGACAGTGGTTCGCGCCTCAAGGCCCCCCCCCCCCCCCCCCCCCCTCTGTTGTTGGTGGCGGCTGTTTTGGATACGTGCCGGTTTTCTTGGGCTGGGTGACCGGTGTAGGCACCCGTGCCTAACTGTGATCGTGGCTATGGCCAGCTCTGCTTCCTTGGTGGTTGAGCTAGGTTGTTGCAGCGCTCGAAGGCTGTTTTGAGCCCTTTTACTACCTGGTACTGCTGCTCTAGATTATTCTGGTGCGTAACATGACGGGTGCTGAGCCGTCAGCAATGGATTGTTCCAGTTTCTCTAGCTGGTATTCAAGCTTTGTCAGTTTGCAGGCCGCATTCCTCTATTGCCTGTAGGCCCCCAGATGTTGGTCTGGGATGGCTGGTCTCCTGTATTTTGATTGGCTGCCGGCAATGGCGGCTCCTTTGGAACGTGCCATGTTGATGTCATCATCCACCCATCTCCTCTTCTAAGCTCTCTCCCTGGAACAAAACTATCAAAGACTCCATAGTCAGAGCTAAACTTCCAACATCCAACAACCAGCCACCCCACAGAAGCCCTCTAATGCCTTGCAAAACAAAAAACTGCAATATCTGCCAATAAATGCAGAAACAGAGATTTTTCTTCAGCTCTCACACCGGATTAACATATAAATACAAAATCATTGGCAACTGCCAAACAAGGCATGTCGTCTACCTGCTTACCTGCACCATATGCAAGAAACAGTATGTAGGAGAAACACTATGTACATTTAAGATACGCATCCAAGAGCACCTCCGCTCAATCACGAATCTCTATAAACACGAGAGATATGACACTCCAGTCTCTAGACACTTTAATAAACCTGGACATTCTAGAATGAACATGGAATTCATAATAATACAGGTTTGGTCATCAGACCCTGATGACGACATCTCCACTAAATGGAGAAAACAAAGAGTGTCACTAATTCACCAGCTCCACACGATGGAGCCCATAGGCATCAACATAGCAGGATAAGGGTCACGTCTTCCCTGGGCCGACACGCGCACCATACACGGACAGACCCAGTACGTTGTTATTACTCTTTTCTAAACAGGTGACCCCCCCCGGCTCATTCTTTAGACTCTTGAATAACAATCATAACTCTCAGCAAAATGACGTCATAAGCGTAGTCATCACCTACCAAGATCCTCTATCATTCTCTGACTAGTTTCATATAATTTAAAATGTCGGAATTTTATTGCCAGAAGTGCGAGAAAGTTTATTCTCACAAAAATAGTTTAAGAAGACATGAGAAGAGTAGCCACTCAGACCTTCCAGCCTGGACGTGTGATTGGTGTCTAGTTACCCTCAAGAGGGCTGGATATATGAGGAGCCATTTACACTGGCATGGCTTAAGCGACAGCAAGATACAGTCAGTCATGCAGAACCCGCGTATCATCGAAGGGGTAAAAATAGTGGATCCCGGCTGACCCCTTACAAAACCATTGGATGTGCGACCGGTATGACTACAAACCGCCAATCAAATCAAACCAAATCAAATGGAAGACTCCAATGGCTCTCAAGCACATCTCCAAGCCAATGCTTACTGGGTATGTAATACCAAAACTACCCAGCAAAAACCCAGTGCAAACACTATGCAATGAGGCTGACCACCAGGCCATGGATTCCATTTTAGCCGGACTGTGTACCGACATTAACAACCTTCCTAATGGCCATAACCAGTTATTCAAACACTGGACCCTGCAGTCCAGTACACTCGCCGAAATGGAGACACCAGTTTACTACAGCGGTTCCAAAAACGCATTCCCAAAGAATGACGGCCACCAAGGACAGACACCTTTGTCGACTTCTCCATTTCAAATTTCGACAAAATCAGACCCACCCATGGGCCACACAAAACAAGGTAAAAGCAGCCACACACAAGAATCTCCGCCTTGGGCAATGTCACCAGGGTTACCACTTCTGCTGTCACTATTACGCTCACCACCTACCGGTATTATACAGGGGTCACATACGCCTGAAGACCATCTCAGTTCATACGACCCACACTACGTCTCTATCAATAACGTATCGCACGTTGCCTCACCACCAGACTCACCACGCTCACCTGATGTGGTACATACGAGTAACATGGACACCAAATCAGCCTGTACACTCATCAGTAACATGTATTCCGGACATAAATTCAATCTAAATTGCCACCATTAGGACCGAAAACGAATGTGTGTCTGACCCAAAATGGGTCAAGATGCTTAAAATAATGGATGATATGTGTGCACACATCGATTGGAACTATGATCACATCCAGGAAGTTACAATGAGCACCATTAGGCAGTGCAATAACTTTCAATATCTTCACGTGTGTTATTCATTTTTATTCCTTTTCTTAAACTTTATTGTCTTTCACAAAGAATCGATAAAGGACGACAACGTTCACCTGGAATTCCTTTCTAATAACTTTTATAAAAACTTTTTTATAAACTCCTTTTACCGTTTTGCACTTTTTAGCCTACGGTTCTATGTTTCCTAAAACCTCCAAAAAATCTAAGCCAAACCGCCGATCTCTCTGAGCCATTAAAAATCTTGCTCAAACCGGCAAAAACATTGAACCGGTAAAAAACACAACCGGCAAAAATTCTGAACCGCCATGACAGTCGCAACCAGTGAAAATCCACAACCGGTAAAAATCACCTGAGCCGCCATGACAGTGGAACCGGCAAAGTCCACAAACCGGTAAGAAACGGCGACAACCATCGAAAATTGGCGACCACACAAACCAGCAAAAAAACCCTCCCATACCCTTATTTGGGTATTTGCGAGCCAATCCACAGGCTCGCCCCAGAAAGGTATTAAAGGGGCTGAAAAAATAGCCTCAGACCATTCAGACTTCTGGATTCACAAATTGTATCCAAGCGTCAGGCTAAATCTAGTCCACAGATTGTATATCAACCGTCTACGTTGTTATTAAGACAATTAGAATTACATTCAACTACTTGAAAAATGTAATTAAATTACAGTCAATTACAATTACAGATCAATTACGAAACACAAAGATTTTTGCAAAGTGCAATGCACCAATGAAGCTCACCCGATTGATATACCTGCCTATAAAAACTACCCTGGTGACCAGACAAAGTGGGCATTATTCCTGGGTGGCCCCACTATGGAGGGTTAAATCTATTGCTTTACTGCTTACTCAGTCTTTATATAGAAGTAGTGCTTATGCAGAGGTGGTCTCTAAAGCCGGTTTTATGATGTAGATACATGTATATATGCAGAGTTGTACATGCGCATGCGTTGTCTAGGGGGATGTCTATATTGTACATATCTCAACCATAGATATCATATATACTGACTAGATCGCTCATGCGCATACCCCCCTTTAAAAATTACTAAATTATTTTACACAAATTTACATATTTTTATCAGAAATAAAATTGTACATTTATTGGCTATATTAATCTGACACTTTATTCGACTATGTAATAGGCTTAGTAACAAAAACCTACTAGATTAGAGACTATACATGTACATCCGGAGAATACTTACATCAATTTCATTGCATCCTCCTAACACGACTAAGCTGTTCTGAATGGCAAGCATTGAGTGTCGTGATCTCCCCTGTCTCATCACACCCTTCATCTCCCAGCCATCTTGTTGTGGTGTGTAGCGATACAGAGAATCCACGTCAGCGGTCCCGTCATGGCCGCCCGAGATGTACACATGTTCACCGTGACAACAACCTGTCAAATCACACATGATGTCAGCTAACCGTTTTAAAACACTGAAGCCAGCCAAAACCTACCTCTTCAGTTGTCTTGAGAAATGTCCGTTTGCAGACCAAGAGAAGACTAGTTTTGAAAACTTACCACTAGAATGACTGGCTCGATAACCAAGCTACATGTAGTTATTCCAGTGGTAAATTCTCAAGAATAGGTTTTTCTTGGTCTGCAAATGGACAATGGCTAAGCAAAAATGCTGATTTTCTTAACCATTAATCCATTAGTGGTCAAGGCGGCCAAAATGGCCTCCGCAGTGGTTTTGAGGAATGTCCATTTGCAGGACAACAGAAATCAATTTTGTTAATGAAAAATATGATGAAATATGATTAAATAAGTATGAAAAATACTCTTCTCTGGGCCTGCAAAAATCAAAATTTTCTTGAAAAATATGGAGCTCTTATTAAAAGGTTAATTAACATGAGAAATTAACCCTTTCACTGACAAATCCCTGAAAAAGTATATATTCTTCCCGAGAGGGACCGACCTACTCATTTGAAATCATTAGCCAGTGAATTAGCCTATTTGAGGATTTCATTAGGTAAATCTGAACTTTCTTAACCTTACCTATCAATCTAATCCTTTATGATGCCGCTAGATCTTAAGCCTAATAACCAAGTAAGAGATGACCTGCAGGTCATGTAAGAATTTGGATAGAATTAGCTGTGTCATCATGGTTTAAGAGAAACTACCCTACCAACATACATGTAAAATTATTAGCCAGTGACTTAGCCTATTTTGACATTTTATTAGCCAACCATGAAAATTATTCTCAAAAGCGAATTGGCGAATGGGTAGGTCTGTCCCTGCTTCCTGATATACATGTAATACTTATTCTGTTGAATATTTTGAAATTAATTAGACTGGAAGCCGTTTCTGCCCAAGGCAGCAATGGCTTTCAGTCAAATTAATTTCAAAATATTCAACAGTTTTCCTGTAAGGTTGCCTTGAAAATAAGATATGAGGGGAATTCATCGGTGAAAGGGTTAAATACGTTTAGCACATTGAGGCACTGTTGGCACAAGAAACGTTAAAGCAGAATGAACTAGCTATAAATTGACCATTCACATTATTTGTTAGACTAATCTTAAATTTTTAGCCATTGTTTATAACGGAGGATTCCAGTTTTACCTATGCCCCGCTCATCTTTAGCTAAGCTTCAACCACACTTCGCCCGTGTTGGGATCGATCGAACCCTGAACTCCCTGCCTATCAATCTAGTCGAATTAGTTTCAAAATATTCAACAGCATGCTTGTTAAATAAATAGTAGACATAAAATTCGTACAATGCTTAGTCCGTCATCAAAATAAGCATTTGTGATGAACTTACATGTAGCTACGTCATTCACGACGTCACTGATTATAACATCATCATACACATCATGTAGTTGATTATGACATTATCCTACACCAGGGATGGGGTCAATTCCATTTTATCAATTTCAATTTCAATTCCACCTCAATTCATTTTATCAATTCCAATTCCAATTCCGTTTCGACATCAATTCATTTTATCAATTCCAATTCCACCCAGACATGTTCAATTCCAATTCCAATTGTATACCAATATTTACTTGAGATCAACATTGTTATATTTTAATCCTTTAATGCCCAAGATTGGCCGAGAAAAACTAGATTTATCATTCATGTCATTAGCAAATGTCCATTTGCAGGATAAGAGACTATTTTTTCAAAATTTAACAATGCAATGACTGGCTCAGTTATGGAATCAGTCATTCCACTGGTAAATTTTCTAAAATAGTCTCTCACTTAGCATACATATGATCCTTCCTCAAGACCAGTGCAGAGGGCATTTTTGGCTGGCTTCTCCGTTAATATTTAAAACAATTAGAATAAAAATTGTTGTTGCCAATAGGTAGTTATATCTTTCAGTCAAATTATTGTCCAAAAAGTCAACATTCAGCAGATCTTATTTTTAGTTCATTTGACTTAATTATAGCTTAATGCTAAGTCTTTCCTCATGAATAGGGCTAAAGGTTAATGCCATGTCTAATTATTATAGACACATGGAAACTTCACTATATAAATGTTTGCATTAAAAGCATTACAATACAATGTATATAGTACTGAGTGAGAGTACTGAGCACATGCATGTAGAGTTTGAAATAACACCTCCACTCCAGGTGTCTGTGTTTTAAAAGCTGAGACATTTCACAGATAGTCCGGGAGCCAATTTTCAAAAGGGGTCTAGAAGAATGGTTTCGTAGCACACCCAGTATTCAGAAGGTTTGTCTCTATATTATGCCAGACCGATGTCTTGGGTATATTCTGAGCCGTGTTGTACAAGAAAATTGTGGTATCACTAACCCGTGAGAAGCCCATTTACAATAGGTGTTGAATGTAGCTGTCAAACAATTTTCACAATGGTAAATTTTTCACAAACTTAAGCGCATGTTATATCAATACAATCTTCCAAAATGGAAAGGAGTGATCGTATATCGCAGATTTATACATAATCAACCTCGTTTAAGACACCCGTATGTTGCTTTGTACATATTGGGGCACTTAGGTCTTCTTGTGACTAGCAATACCTTAGCTACAACAATGCCCATGTTTTCTACATTTTTCATAATTAAACTTTTAACTGACATGCAGTGCATGTCTACAGAAGCTGGCAGGACATATTTATCACGTGAGCAAATGAGAGAATGTTACTCATCCGTGTCAGAGTCATCTTCAACAATTGTATGCTGAACATTGTCACACATTTCACCTCCCATACAAAGGCATGCTTCAGTGCAGAGTAGATTGTTAGCCTTGCATTGACAGAGATCTGTTCTTTTGCAGGCAGACTTTTGACATCTACATGATGTGAGTTCAATTAATCCAAATGGAGCAGGATCCTTTGACATTAGAACAGGCTTGAGAAGACCATCCACTATACTCCAGCCATGTCCATTTGGAGATGGAAGATCCTGAACAGCTTGCAATGAACGTCTCCAAACAAGAGCTTGAAAATTGGCCCTTTCGGTGTGATGCTTTAGACTATTCGATGTAGGTGGAAGATTTTCATTTCTTTGTCTCTTTTGACAAAAGAGCCAATAACGGGTTTCATCAGCTGTCTTTCCCACATCCCTGGTGGTATACAACTCACAGACAAATTTCTCACATAGAATTGCAGTATTCGGTGATAAGTCAACATGTTCGCCGAGTTGGGCTAAGCTAAGCTGATAACATTCAGATGACTTTAAGAGATTGAATGCTTTTCTCTTAGCGACTCCAAATAATGCACTAGTGCTATCACAACCTGTAAGAGAATGAAACCCAGGCAAAGACAGACAGATAGCTGGGCCCAGTACTTGAGCAACTGTATGTATTGGTATGTATCGCAATTTGTCCTTTGTGCCCGTACGGAACCATAGTTCAGAACAGTGAAGCGAACGATACGTATATATACTAAGTACTGCCACATCTGTATCAGGAGACTGTATAACAACACGCATGTGGTCTTTTGAAGCGTGTAGCGCGTGCAACATCATACGCATATCTGCTTCCTCGTGATCTGATCGAAGTTCTTCCAAATACGACGAATTGTTCACTGAAATGACAACAACATCCATTCCATCGTTAAAGCCACCAGCAAGAATGACGCAATTGTCGGCAGATAGCATATTTGGACCAGTATCATGCCACCGCTTGCTGAGAAATGCAACCAGGTTACTTTTGTTGCTTGGATTGCTGATGTACTTGGCCCATTGCTTTGGAACGGGAGTATTTTCTCCAGCAATCTTTACTTCCAATGCTGTTGATGACCCACGTTTTAGCCGCTCTTCCGCTTTGAGAGATTCCTGTCTATCATATCTGTCAAAAACTATATCTACTCTGTTGCAGTCTTCTTGATTCAGTGGAACTGTAAAGATGTGGCAGTATTTATCAGCCAATTCTCCAAATGTAGACGTACCTCCAGTTTTAACCATTTGCACAATTGCCATGCCATCTACTACATAAGCTGTTGCGCCTGTCTTGTCAACAGGTGGAAGTCGAGTTTTTTCTTCTGTGCTAGGCTGGCAAATGTTTTAAGTTTTAAGTGTGGCAACGTGTCCCAAAAGCTTCTCGTGTTATTGTCCAGCCGCTCCTGAACAAAATTTTCCATAATCTCCTTACCAATGTCACAGGCGGAAACAAGTCTCTTGGCGATTTCACTAGGCAATACCACGCCAGTTGCAATGTTTACAAGCGGAAGACACTCGCTGTCGTCGTTTTCCGCAATATTAAAGGGATTGGTCATTATATCTGATGAGAACATCGAAAGTATCTTCTGCACATCGGTTTCATCCCTGTTCATTCGATTAGTCCCCATTTCCTTATGTACTCCAAACATGTGACTATCTTGTAACCAACACATTTGCTTTGTGACCGTTGTTATGGCTGCCCTCTCGTGGCTAGTTAAAAACCACCTCTCCAGAGTTCCTGGCTTTTGTGTTATTCCAATAATACCACCTCGCTTTTTGAAATCCAAATTAATCGATTGCTCTAAGGCCATATCTGTCCACACTTGATTGAATGGATGGTCTGAGCGACTTACGGAATGATTTCCATTCAAGAATTGTTCATGTACATGGGGATGTGTACTTGGAAGCATCTTCATGTCCGCAAGATATATTGGCAGCCATCTTGCATAATTGGTTCTGTCCATGCTGTAGAAATATGGCGCCATAGCAGCAGTAGCAGATAGGTGTGCCTGCCAATCTCCAGTTCTCTCAGCTCTTATGAATCCAAGCAGCAGCTCTACCATATGAATATATGAGTTCCAAAATGCGAACAGGTGTGATTTCGAGCTTGACTCAACTTTAAAGGATTTGAACAGCTGTTGCAATTTATTCACGTACATACACACCTCTTTGAAATTTTCTTGCAGTGCGTCTAAGTCGTCAATGCTGCTTCGGCACATCTTAATTTTCTCATCCAGACTCTCCAATTCTGTTGGAGTAATGTCGTCTTCATGTTGTCCATTTTGTTGAACCCATTTGGAAAAAGACTGCCATTGTAATCGCAGCAGCGCTTCCATAACCAATTTGTGAGCCCTCACTCCTCGATTATATGACTTCCCTTTAAGTAGAGCAGCAGCCGTGCTGCTACCATATGTGTTGGCCTCTATGAGGAGATCTTCTAAGTCAGAGTCATCAAACATCTTTCCAATAACAGCTAAGTAGTTTAGCGCAATGTGGAATCCCCCCAGTCTGATCACAGTGTCACTAAACTCTTCTTTATATCGCCACTGTATTTCCGCACCGATTACCACCACATCCATCTGTCTCATTCCAACCACCATTACCTGGGTGCTTTGACAACAGTGGTACAGCTGGATATATACAGATTCTATGATGGAGTTAGTATACATACATAAAATATAACCTTCACATTTCACCCTCGCCTTTGGTATATGCATGCAAAATGTATGTTGGATATATGTTAGGTCGATATCCGTCTAAATATCATATATGGTGAATCTAATACGATATTACTTTGAGTTATGACACGATCATGCTTATATCGTTGTGCACTGTGGATACAGCCAAAGCCTAGACCCCCTATGCAAAGAAATCAGGATAACTAATTAGTGCTACCACAATTTGTTTGTACAACAGGGCTTAAAATGTGTGGGACATGTCCCCCAAGCCACAGCAAGTGTCAGACCTTCCGAATACTGGGTGTGCTACCTCACGATTCTGACCTAGCTTTAGCTCCTGGACTAAGAGGGGCTTGTTCAATGATTCCTTTGTTATGTAGGAGGGTATAATTACAGGGCAATTATCTTAACTAATTTGTATGATTTTAAAGATGGCATGATTTCATAGAGATGATAACCTGTTTCCAGGGAATGCAGAATGAAATCAGTTCAAGATCAGTGTCTTTGATTGAATACAGGAGGTACAAAGCTCACATAGTATAAAAGATTAATTGGTCACTGGCCATGGAGAATTGAGTTAATTCAATAACGTTTTAAGGTTTATAGCATTTATCAGATCTTTATTTTGTCAATTCAGAGTAACAGATTATTTTTGAAAATTTACCACTGGAATTACTGGCTCAGTTATGCAGAGAGCCACTCTAAGAAAATAGTCAATGGACATTTCTCAAACTCATTACAGAAGGTGTTCAGGCCGGCATAGGTGTTTAAGAGTTAAGGGCTAACTTGCTCATCACTGAATTATCAGCATCTCAAATTCTAGTTTTCAAACTAAGGATAAAACTAAGTTGTTAAGATTAATTTTAATAGAAACTGTTGCAGCCGGAGGAGACACAAGTATTCAGTCAAATTAATTTTAAAATATTCAATAAAGCATCTAATAATAGCTGTCATTATAAATATCATCAACCTGCATATACTATATGATATAGAATGAAATGTGGTAAATGATATCATATAGATCATTTAGGATGAAATGCACTAAGGGCATATAAAGAGCAGTGTATAATTTACACATATTACATGTACATTTTATAACCACCAATGTTCAGTAAATCTATGACAAATATGACTGAAATTGATTGGAATTGAATTGGAATTTATCAATTCCAGTCAATTCAAATTATCAATTCCAAATCCAATTCCAATTCCGGCGTCTTAAAATTTATCAATTCCAATTCCGGAATTGAATTGGAATTGACTGATCAATTCCAATCAGAATTGACCCCCAACCCTGTCCTACACATGTAGTTGATTATGACATTATCCTACACATCACGTAGTTGATTATGACATTATCCTACACATCATGTAGTTGATTATGACATTATCCTACACATTACGTAGTTGATTATGACATTATCCTACACATCACATAGTTGATTATGACATCATCCTGCATGTCAAGTAGTTGATTATGACATTATCCTATGCCTCATGTAGTTGATTATGACATTGTCCTACACATCATGTAGTTGATTATGACATTATCCTACCCATCATGCAGTTGATGGCATTATCCTACACATCACATAGTTGATTATGACATTATCCTACACATCACGTAGTTGATTATGGCATCATAGGATTGATGGATAAACCGGAATCCTACATCATGCATGTCATGTCCATTGGTGACCACCAAGCGTAGCTATTAACCAGGCCTTCAAGTGATCACTACATGTACATGTACCATGCCTACAGAAAATGATGTACTGTAACCATATCAACCAGTATGTACACATGTAGCACCCTCTGAGTATTCTCTCTCTTCATGGTACATATTAGACATGGTCTTTATAAGTCGTTGATGGTAACGTTCAAAGTTCAATAGTTATTTATTTCATTACACATGAAATACATGTACTAGGCATGTGAAGTGGCATCCTCTACAAGCTTTTCAAGCTGTATAAATGTGTTGACACCAAGTCCTGTGAATAGCAGGCCTGTCTGCTGCCAGTCACAGAATACAAGGTTGAATTCGGGTTCGTTGTCACAGTACTCACTTCGGAAGTATCACATGGTAGCCTTGCCTATCTACGGATGCGCTACTCTCGCTTGAAGCAGGAGTAATCGAATAGAATTTGTAGGTGATACAAATTTGTACCACGTGATACCATTGTCTGATTATACTCTCGGTCATTCGGATATGTGATTGGGGTACCTCGACAAGGAAACCCAAATTCAATCCAAGTATATGGCGGGCCAAACATAGACCATCTGTTAGGCTACTACAGATATGACAGATAAGATTTTGTTGACTATTTTGAAAGCAATTTGACTGGAAGACAACAGCGTCCAGCTTTCATGTCAAACTTGTTTTAAAATGCACATGTATTTAATAGTTTACATGTAGCTATAAAATTAACAATAGATTCCAAGATGTGAACATGTTGAAAGGGTTTATAATGGACCTCCAGTTTTAGCTATACCCCACCCATCTCTAGCTAAGCTCCACCCATCTCTAGCTAAGCTCCACCCATCTTGAGCTCAGCTCCACCAATCTCTAGCTCAGCTCCACCCATCTCTAGCTCAGCTCCACCCATCTCTAGCTAAGCTCCACCCATCTTGAGCTCAGCTCCACCAATCTCTAGCTCAGCTCCACCCATCTCTAGCTAAGCTCCACCCATCTCTAGCTAAGCTCCACCCACAGCTTGCTCGTGTTGGGATCGATCCCTGAACTCCCTGACTATCAATTTCCAGAAAACTATATGTACAGGTAAGCTGTTGAATATTTTGAAACTAATTAGATTGGGTGCTGTTGGTTCCAATGTCCAGTCAAATTAGTTTCAAAATATTCAACAGCATGTTTATTAAATAGTAAAGACACACAATTCATACAACCTGACGTACTACCGTATTAATGTAAGTGTTTCAGATGGACTAAATCGAGTCATTCATGACGTAATGATTATGACGTCAGCCTACACGTCAAGTAGTTGATTATGATGTCATGTGATGGATGGATAAACTGGAGAGGTCCATTACATGTACATGTATCTGATCAGTATAAAAGCCATGTATTACTATAGTCAAATACAGTACCTATCTTCAGTTGCAGGTTAAGAAGATATTTTAGAGAATCTACAGCTAGTTATTGAGCAGACGTTTCTAGTGGTAGATTTTCAAAAATAGTACATTTATGTATGTACACTGTACATGTACTTTCTCGGCCACAAATGGACATTTCTCAGAATGATAAAAGCGATTTTTGGTTGTCTCAAGCACTAAGGCTTTAACACACATACAATGTACATGTTTCAGTCAAAAACAACTTAGAACTGCAGTGTTCTTGAGAAATATCCATTTGCAGACCAAAAGAAGACTATTTTTGAAAATGTACCACTGGAATGACTGGCTCGATAACAGAGCCAGTCATTCCAGTGGTAAATTTTCAAAAATAGTCTTCTCTTGGTCTGCAAATGGACATTTTAAGGAGAAAATTTAAATTGCTTAAAACAAATTCTATGGTTAAAGTGTTATCACCAGTACTTGCCTGCGTGAAGGCATAACTTTGTTGGAAGCGGCGCCACATCTCTCCACTTGTCCGCCAGTGATGAGTAACACTCCACACAGCTTAATACACGGCCTTCCTCATTCACACCACCTACTGCGTAAAGATTATCACCACTGGCACCAAGGTAAAACCGAAAGCGGGCCGTTGACATTGAACATAACTGTGGGAAAAAGAATATTTTCGGTCTGTATTTTACTAAAAATCTAAAAATATCTAAAAATATATGAGTATAAAATTAACGACTTAAAGTTACAATGTATTATATCTCTAAGAAGCTACATGTATTTCCAGCATTCACAGTGATAAACCCCATAACTATTTTACATCCTAAGTTTGTCTATATATATACTCGCTCTAAACCATGCGGGTGCAACAAGAGCCTCCTGTTAAAATATGTGGTGACTAGTGAGTGTGGTGTTTCCTCCTGGCACCCCTTGGCCCCTCCCCCCATTCCCTCCTACACTTAAGCCTTCACATTCACACATATCATGTCTCTGATAGACCATTGATTTATGCCATACACCTGTGACATACACTGCTTTGTCACGTTGTTATTACAGTTATTACACATACATGTGTAGTAACGCATACACGCTACCAGCAATGGAGGAATCCCATATGTCGCTCATATATGTGATGTCATAATAAATGACTTGTATGTCTTTGCTGGATTACTATTTAACAGACATTCTGTTGACTATAAAGCTAGGATTCCATTAATGCGTATCCGAATTTTTTTCCGCTCCCATTACAAATAGATAGTATGATTCAATATGTCTGTATGCGTATGCGAAACCTGTCCGTATCTGAATCCGATCGCTACATGTAGCGATTTTATTCGGATACGGACAGCATTTGGATGTGGGATTCCTTGAAAATAACGTTTTCATTACGTCATTCATGGGCTTTCTCCAAATCGACAGTTATTCTGTACATGTGTTCCAATACATACGTTAAATTCATAGTAAGCGCGCTGGAATGTGAAACTCACTGAAAGGCTGATAGAATACTTTAGAACAGATTCATGCTAGTAGTAGTAGTAGTAGTAGTAGTAGTAGCAGTAGCAGCAGCAGCAGCAACAGCAGTAGCAGTAGTAGTAGTAGTAGTAGTAGTAGTAGTAGTAGTAGTCCAATTGATTTAATAAAATCACTACTTTCGGATACGCATACGCATACGCACAAATGGAATCACTCATTCGGATACACATACGCATACAGATACGCATAGGCGTTAATGGAATCCTAGCTTTAGGCCAAACAAAATCATATATATGTTTCCGATTATATGGCCCAAAAGATTCAGGTAGGTAGGTAGGTAGGGAATTTCTTTTGCTTGCAGTTTCTTTTACCATGTTTTTGCTAAATATGTAGCATACATGTAGCAAGAAATTGGCAGAGCTAAGCTAGAAATGGGCAGAGGTTGGCTAGAAATGGGCGGAGCTTACCTAGAAATTTGTGGCGCTTATCTAGAAATGGACAGAGCTAAGCTTGAAAAGTGGAGCGTAGCTAGAAATTGGTGGAGCATATCTTGGAATGGGTGGAGCTTAGCTAGAAATGGGCGGAGCTTAGCTAGAAATGGATCCCCCTATTGTGCGGCTGCCATATATAGACTGTGACATAAACGTTTCATGAGAAACAAAGCATTTAGCGTAACCTCTGAATAACTTACCTCTCTCCACTCACATCCTCGTGTATCAAAGCAATTAACTTTCGCTGTGGCATACCGCCCCACGAGACAAATATCTGTCTGACCACCGGCTATGAACAGATAATTATTGTGAACACAGACACTATGCTCATAGAGTCGAGATATCATCCGTGTTTGATTCTTATCCAACAATGTCAGGTTCTGCGCAAACTGAGAATCATTTCCACAATGACTTGTGTAGGCGTGACACAGCTTGTCTTCAGATATAAATAGAGTTTTATGACTAGCTCTTGTCTTCCATATCCCATGATCTATTCCACCGATTAGTGCGACGACATTAATGCCTTTCCTGACGTCATACTGACAATCATCCAAAGGATGGGAAATATACGGAAATTCTTTGAAGTTATTTAGAATATTTAGAAATGCTTTTGTCGCGGCAAAATCATTAACTATTTCAAGCATTTTTACAACATCGTCTGAACAATCTGCATATAATGACGGAATTCTGATACATTTTAGCAGTTTCTCTAAGACATCTTCATCTCGTTCTATTTCATCCATATGAGTATTCATCCATTTACTGACAATTTCCAGCACCTCTATCTCGTAAGATATGTTTAAACAACTACTGTTCAAAATCTCACATAACTCACTGCACTTCATACTGGCAAATGCTGTCGTTTCTGAATAATCAGGCAAATATGTGTACATAAACTCTAGCAATACCTTCTTGACTGTGTCCAGATGATGCTCTGCAGCGACATGATACACAACATTATAATTATCTAGAGACACAGTGGATATTAAGAATTCTTCACAAGCTTTCTTAAGACTGCTCATTTGTAAATATATGGCGGCAACAAGGAGCTCTTCCACATTAACAAGGCTGATCGTGTTCTCATCATTGGAAACAAAATCAATGCATATTTGAAGGATTGACGATGATATTGCAGAAAATGTGACAGAATGAGACTGAGTCTCCTGCATACCGCTACGAAACAGACAGTAGAAATAATCAGACACAGCTTCTAACTGTTGTCGATTAGCTATCACATGATCTCCATCACTGCCGATCAGGTGAATGACGTCACTGTTTTGATTGCCAGCTTCCATACCTTCTAGTACATGTAGCTTCATCAGGATCAGGCTCAGAAAGTCTAGTAAACACACAGATAGATATATATATATATATATAATATAATGTATATATAAACTGTAGTTACATCATGTAATTGTCTGCCTGCTGAATTACTGCAGACTACACTGTCCATGGCGTTGAAGTCTTGATATGCTGAATATTTTGAAACCAATTTGACTGAAAGTTGTTGGTGGCAAAGCCATAACAACTTTCAGTCAATTTGCTTTCAAAATATTCAGCAGGTCCAGAGTTATTGGCCATTTAAATTATTGTCTGGTGGCTTGCAGCACTCAGCTGGTTAATACAGGGAGCAGACCTGTCAAAGTTATGCAACCCATTTTTTAGTTTGCGCAGATGTTATGCAAAGATTTATGGCAAAACCTGTTTTTGTGTTACACAGTTTTTGTATTTTGCACATAAATATGTTCAAAATAGGTTAAGCACCTTTTCAATTTTGACAGGCCTGGTGAGTCTAGGCAAAAATACGCTTTCTCTCAAAGAATGAAATAAAGTTCAGGGTATAATTTATCTGGTATCGCATCTCAATTTGCTACACATATTTAAGCAGTTGCTATGCATTCTGCAACATGCATAGCTGTATCTGCTATGCTAAATTTGTACGCGATTGCAATTTATCATTGATTTTCAAAATTCTATCATTAACTCTTTTAACAATAAATTCCTGAAAAAGTACCTTCTTTACAATGTATACCATATTTTGTTGAATATTTTGAAATTAATATGACTGGAAGCCATTGCTGCCTAAGGCAGCAATGGTTTCCAGTCATATTAATTTCAAAATATTCAACAGCTTTCGTATTTGTTTGCTCTGAGTTTGAGATACAGGGAATTTATCGGTGAAAGAGTTGATTGCTATACATTTTTGCCGATAGCGATACAATTTATAGTTTGCATAGCAATACATGCTATGCAAATATCTAATTCTAAATTATGCCCTGAAGTTACAGGTAGCAAAGACTGTGACTGAATACGTGTCACCAGGAACAAGAGAAGACCAAGAAGACTTTGCAAAAGCCATTCCAGTGGTAAAAAAAATAGTCTTTCTCTTGGTCTGCAAATGGACATTTCTCAAGACCGCTGCAAAATCTGTTTTTGGCTGATATGGGTGTTAAAGAGTTAAGTACGGAAAAATGTGTAAAAATGATGTAAATCTAAAATACTCCTAAAAGTCTTTATTCCCCAACAATGTAGATGTGTCTATAGCTGCCTCATCATGAATAGGACATAGTCTGATCTTTCTAAATACGTGCAGATGTACATGTAAGCACTTAGACGCGCAGGTGCACATGTAACCACTTAGACAGGTGAAACTGTGTAACTAAAGGCAGTGTTCATGAATATGGGCCCAGCTCATTAAATGTACACGTGTTATTTTTCATTTTTAGAGAAAGTGTATTTAGGCCTACATCTAGGCTCACTTAGATACATGTATTTACATACATAGCTGACAGAATTGTCATGTTTGGTAATTTGAAACGGAAAAGTGATAAATTCAAATGGAAATCAACGGACAATCACACTTTTTTTCTGCTATGGATGGGGGTCAATTCCATTTTATCAATTCCATTTACACCTCGATTTTTAAAATTCCAATTCCATTTCTACATCAATTCATTTCATCAATTCAAATTCCACCCGTTCAAGTTCAATTTCAATTCTATTTGATCAATTTCAGTTCCATGCCAATGTTTACATGCACTTCAGAGATCAACATTGTTATATTTTAACCATTTCATGGCCACGACAGGTCAAGATAAGTCTGGGATTGTCCAAGCTTTTCTGGGCTTGTACATTTGTATGAACCCGCAAAAGCCCAGTCTTTCAAAAGTCCGGGATTGTCCTAGATTTTCTGGGCCTTCCAGGTATTTTACCTTTTGAGCTGCTGCTACAAAGTAAATTGGTGGGAAATTTAAAAGTCTTTGGCAGCAGACAACATTCAATTCAGTGATCATTAGCAATGTATTATGAGCTACAGGTATGTGTAATGTCACGCATGGATGATGAATTTACTACTTTCAAAATGTTGACACAACTGTTAGAAAGAATACAAGTACTTAGCACTAGTAACCTTAAAATGGAGATAGCTGTAAATTTATTGATTTGCTAAAATTTATTAGCAGTTATCAGTTTTGGTTCTTAACCCTTCAACACTTAAATTTGTTAAAAAAAAATTTCAATTTTCTCGTAGAAAATGTCCATTTGCAGTCCAAGAATTTATTTTTGAAAATTTACCACTGGAATGACTGGCTCGGTTATCGGTTGAACGCAGTAGTCCAATATTGAACATTTGACTACTTATTATGTCAGCATACAGTATATTATCACAGTACACAATTATGCTCATAAATGTATTGCCATGCTTTCTATGCAAAAGTCTGAGGTTGTCCGGGCTCATTACCTAGCACAGACACCTTTGAATTGGGGCAATCCTGTACATTCGTTCCAATTTCTGTCCCAGGCTTTCCATGCTAGTCCGGGCTAAAGAACTACCATAAATCCTAGGATATACCTGAACTTTCTATGCAAGTCTGAGATTGTCCAGGCTCATTACATAACGCGGACAATTCTGGACATTTGGTCCCGAACATTCGTGCTAATTTCCGTCCCAGCTTTTCCGTTCTGTCTGGGCTAAAGAACCCCGGAAATCATAGCATATCCGCACTTTTTATGCAAAGGTCTGAGGTTGTCTAGACTCATTGTCTAGACCAGACAATTCCAGACATTTGAGCCTGGGCATTCCTTCCAATTTCCGTCCCAGCTTTTCCATGCTTACCTGGGACAATCATGGACATTTGAACTTTAATTAACCTCAGAAATCTTAGAATATTCCCGGACCTTCAGAGGTTACTTAGTAAATATCTGCGATTGTCTGGGATACATAATGAGTCCAGACAATCCTGGGCATTCCTTCCAATTTCCATCCCAGCTTCTCCGTGCTAAAGAAACCCAGAAATCTTAGGATACTAGTTACAGGTACAGTTACATTGCACTATGTCAGTTACAGTTACATTTGTTAAGCAATGTAACTAGTTATATTTCAGTTACTTTGCATAATGTAACAAAAGTTACATTTCAGTTACATTAGTTTCTTTGACTGATAATTATTATGAAGGACTAGGTGAACATCAATGTCATCATAAAACGTGTAATGTAGTCAAGCAAATTGAGATATATAGTAGGAACAAAACACCACTATAACCACTGATATAATATACTGACAGAACTGAATCCATATCAGATATAAAATTTAAAACCGGCTGAAAATTCATTAATAAATTTGACTGAACTTTGTTGCTGCCATATGCAATAACAAGTTTCAAGCAACTTGTTTTCCAAAATAATAAGACACTAGTTTAATTCCACAGCCTTCATAGATGTACATATACATTTCTTCCTCTAACCCTTTCAACCCAGACATGCCATATAACAAACATTAATCTTATTGTAAGAAATAATTGGTTGAATGTTTTGAAACTAATTTGACTGAAAGCGTGGCTGCCATAGGTATCAACATTTTTCAGTGAAATTAGTTTCAAAGAATTTAACGGATTTCCTTAGAGCATTGACTTTCTATGATAAGATAATCCGCTATCTACCATGGGGCAATATAACAGTTTCCAGTGAAATTAGCTTCCAAATGTCCATCAGCTTTGATGTTTGCTTAATTTCAAATAGGAATTTAAATATTTTGAAAATAATTTATTACTTTCATTAGTGGCAAATTGCTTCCGATCAGATAATCTGCTGAGCACTTTATACTTACTACATTTGTAATTTTACTTTCAGAAGCTGTTGCTTCATATGGCAGCAACAGTTTTTTCTAAGTCAGAATAGTTTCAAAATATTCAACAGCTTTCCAGTACAGTAGTTTTTATAACTTGTGTCTGCTATACCAAAATGGTCGATGGCTTGACTTTAAATCAATGGCATTGTCCTTTGTTCTTTATCACCACACCTACATGTATGTGCATTGAACTTAGCTTGAGTATAATTGCTGAGCAATGATGTCCTAAGCTGGCCTAATCAATAGCATATAAAGAAAAGAATGAAGGAAATTTCAATTTCTCTTTCTCCGAGATCAAACAATATTTACCATTACATTACTTATTGATAACAGCACCTTTAGTTGCTGTGCCCTAAGAATCTTGAGATTTAGAAAGCTCTAACTGATTCCTGGAACTGGGTACCCGCCCGTAACAAACGGGTACCAACCACCAGATGCTGCTACATTGTTTGCCTAGCTACCAAACAAGGACAAACTCATGGTTTGCCACCGTGGGGCTGGGAGACAGGGTCCGTAATGTAATGGTAAGTATTGTTAGATCGCGGAGAAAGGGAAATTGAAATTTCGGTCATTCTCTTTCGATCAATACTTACCATTACATTACTTATTGATAACACCAGATTTGATCAGTAACCTGGTGGGAAGGGGCAAGCCATACAAAGCTTCTTTTGGCCCTAGAGAAAAATCTAGACTTAAGCTTGTCACACGAGACCTAGAAGTACCGACAAGTTTGGGACCGAATTACATTTGCATCACCCCCCCCCCCCCACCCTTTCTCCAAAAAAGGGAGAGCTCACGGACATGTATCTCGCCTGAAAACACAAGAATGCCAAGAGGGTTAACTGCTCTTGACACACATGAGTCTGGGAATGAGCATGAATATATAAGATGAATGAACATGATATATAAACATAGTATAAAAAACTGTCTGACCGTAATTACCTCATGACTTTTGGATTTGATACAATGCCACCAACAATCACACTTTTGACCAGACGTGACGTTTCGGGTTGAACTCCTCTCGTCTGACCATGTCTGTCCTCGCTACTTTTGCTTTTTCAAAGTTACCAAAAGGAGATGACCAGTGTGGCCACTAGACTAACGTTTCAAAACAGCTAAAGCGAGTGGATTGGCCGAGTCTGACATGTCCCTCATATAGTAATCCGTGAAAGAGGTCTCACAGTGCCATTGTGCAACAGCCATGATGCCCTCTAACAGAACACCATTGAAAACGGCGGTCGAGGCGGTTATTCCTCTAACATCGTGAGCCCTAGCACATTGCACCCGGTGCCCAGTTGCAATCTCGTGGGTAGTCTGAATGCATTCGACTACCTAACGAGAGGTAGAATCCATGGATTCGGTGCCTTATGGCTTCTTATGGCAGATCCACAGATGTCTATCATTTGACCATAGAGAGTCCGTCGATTTTTTGTACTTGGTCAAAGAATGGGCTGGATGGACACCAGGCATTGGCATCACGATCAAACCTAGTTAGCATTGGTATAATGATCGGTTTGCCGTGATATTTCAAAGATTGATTCTTTGACATAAATTCTGTTCTTGGCAGCAGTCGCAGACCCTCTCCAGAGACAATAAATTGCAGGAAATGTCAATTTCCCTTTCTCCGAGATCTAACAATACTCACCATTCTGTTACTTCTGATATACAGCTGGCCCTGACAGCGGCTCTAGGATTATAGACTTAGAAAGCTTTACCGACTCCTGGGAACCGGGTACCCGGCTCCCCACTGCCGAGTACCCGTTTACCATAGAGCTCATATTGTTTGCATAGCCACCAAACAAGAGAAAACTATGGCTTGCCTCCGTGGGGCTGGGAGGCTGGGTCCGTAACAGAATGGTGAGTATTGTTAGATCTCGGAGAAAGGGAAATTGACATTTCCTGCATTCTCCTTCGATCAATACTCACCATTCTGTTACTTCTGATATACACCAGATTTGATCAGTAACCTGGTGGGAAGGGGCAAGCCATAAATGCTAATTTTGCCCCTTGGAGAAAGATTTTAGACTTCAAACTTGACTAACGGAGACCTAAAAGGACCGTCAAGTTCACGGAACCGAATCACATTCGCGTCACAGCCCCCCCCCCCTTTTTCCTCCTAAGAAAAGGGAGAGAACTAACGAACATGTATCTCGCCTGAAACACCAATATGCCAAGAGGGTTAACTACTCCCTGCATAGCGCTTGTATTAGCCTGGGAATGAGCATGAATATATAAGATGAATGAACATGATACATATACATAATACAAAAAACTCTCACTTGTTGAATTACCTTATGATAACAGGACTTCAGACGTACCGCCTACAACCATACACCGGTTCGGCCATCAGTGACACAATCTGGTTGACATCCTCTCGCTTGACCATGCCTGCTTTAGGTTCTTTTCTTACCAAAGTGAAAAAAGGGGAAAAGCAGTGTGGTCACTAACTATCGTTTCAAAACAGCTAAAGCGAGTGGATTGGCTGAGTCTGACACATCCCTCATATAGTAATCCGTAAATGAGGACTCACAGTGCCATTGTGCAACGGCCATGATGTCCTCTAACGGAACACCATTGTAAAGGGCGGTCGAGGGGGCTATTCCTCTAACATCGTGTGCCCTTACGCCCTGCACCTGGTGCCCAGTCGCCATCTCATGAGTAGTCTGAATGCATTCGACCACCCAACGAGAGATAGTATCCATGGATGCGGCGCCATAAGGCTTTTTATGGCAGATCCACAGATGTCTATCGTTCGACCGTAACGAGTCAGTCCGTTTCTTGTACTTAGTCAAAGCACGGACCGGGCACCAGACACTGGCATCACGATCAAACCTGGTTAACTTCGGTATAATGATCGGTTTGCCGGGATATCTCAAAGATTGGTTCTTTGACATAAATTCTGCTCTTGGCAGAAGACGCATACCTTCTCCAGAAACAATAAATCGGTTCCTCTCTGCCGAAAGCGCATGGATCTCACTGCGCCTTCTAGCTGAGGAAGCTGCCAATAGAAAGACCGCCTTTAGAGTCAAATGCTTTAGACTAGCCGAACGCAACGGTTCGAATGGGTGCTTGGCCAGTACATTAAGCACTAAAGATAGACTCCAGGCTGGAATGACTACCGGTTGTCTCGGGCGGAGATTGCTCATTCCCTTCAACATCACGTTTAACTGGGCCACCTCTGGACTATCCCTGTTGGCTAGACCAGGGATAACTGATGCCAAAGCTGACTTGTATCCAGCAATTGTGACGGGAGCTAGTCCTGTAAAGAACAGCTCACAGAGAAAGTCTGCTATTTGCTGAATAGTGGATTGAAAGGTATCAATACCCTTTTCTTCACACCAGTCTGCAAATCTGTTAACCTTGTTGTTATATGACTTGAAGGTTGACCTCCTTCTCGCAGCCGCGATGAAATCAGCAGCCTGTCGAGAAAAGCCTTCCGACGTGGAACGTTGTTTGACAACATCCACGCAGTCAATTTGAACATTTCGAGCATTTTCCTTTGTGGCGAACAAGTCCACGTTGGGTTTGCCCCAATGCTCGAAGATCCGTCGTAGAACTGGAGGGTTGAGGGACCATTCTGTTGGCAGGATTCTCTGTCTGCGAGACAAAGCATCCGCCAGAATGTTCAATCGGCCAGGAATATGAGCTGCTTTCAAAACAACCGAGTAATTCCTGCACCATTGAATCAAGTGCCACACCCTGATGCACAGGGTGGGCGACCTGGTCCCTCCTTGGCGATTTATATATGATACTACTGTCGAATTGTCCGACCGTATCAATATCACCTTGCCCCTGATCATCGGAAGGAACTCTTCCAACGCCAGTTCCACTGCCATCATTTCCAACAGATTGATATGCAGCTGACTCTCCGGGAGAGTCCATGTGCCCGAGACCTGGTGTTCTCCCAGGCAGGCACCCCACCCTTCCAGCGATGCATCCGTGTAAACGGACAGCTGGGGGTGGGGTAGGTGCAGCGAAACCCCTATTAGGAGATTCTGACGCTGTTTCCACCATAGAAGATGCGATATTATCGGCTCCAAAAGTGGCACCAGTTTTGACAGGGGTTCTGTTCTCTGTTTCCACAGAGACATCAGATACAACTGGATAGGTCTTCGCATTAGAGCAGCGTACGGGATAACCTGCTCCATGGAGACCATCATGCCCAGCATCTGAAGGAACCGCCTTGCCTGAATGTGGTTTCCCACTCGAAAACTCCCGAGGATGGCTAACAGAGACACCACTCTGGGCTCTGACGGGTAAACCCTGCCCTCCTCGAGGTCGAATCGCATCCCCAAATAAACGAAATGTTGAGTGGGTGTCAACTCGGATTTCTCCTCGTTGACTATCCAGCCTAGATCTGAAAGTAACTTCAGAGTCAGAGCAGTATCCACGTTCAACCTGGCTGCCGAGTCTGCCTTGAGCAGCCAGTCGTCTATGTAGGTGTGTAGCGCCACGTTCTCTTTTCTGAGAAACGCTGTCACCGCAAGGACCACTCTTGTGAAAACCCTCGGAGCTGTCGACAGGCCAAACGGGAGAACTGTAAACTCCCATACTTGATTCTGAAACGCAAATCTCAGAAACCTGTGCCAACTCCGATTGATCGGAATGTGGAAATATGCATCTTTCAGATCGATCGATACACACCACATTCCTTTCCTCAATCCCGCCATTACCGACCTCGGTGTTTCCATCTGGAACCGAGGCGTATGGATAAACCAATTTAATGGCCTGAGATTGAGTATGGGTCTCCATCCCCCCGTGCTCTTGGGGACAAGGAACATGTTTGAATAGAAGCCTGGAGTGTTCCGGTTTGCTGGTTTTATTGCTCCCTTCAGAAGCAAACCCGACACTTCCTTTTGAACGGCTTCTAACTTGTCTGGCTCCCTTGGTACGGGTGTCCAGACTGGTGCCAAAGACAGATTTTGTGGCGGAAAGTCCCACCACTCCGGCATGTAACCCTGGGATAACCATCCCAAGACCAGACTGTCTGACGTCACACCTCGCCAAACCTCGACGAAACGCATGAGCCTTCCACCCACCATAGACGCCTCGACGTCTAACGGGGTTGTCCGGCTCGCAGTCCGCCCCCCCCCCCCCCCCCCTTTCTTAACGAGAGAGAGTGAGAACCATTTCGTTCTAGGTACGACGGGTATAACTGGCACCGCTGTTCCTGTCGCACAGGTGCGGTCCAGGCGGATATGAAGGGAGCTTGCGTACCCTCAGGTACGCTTCGGCCCCTTCTGTCCGCCCTTTGAGGCCTTACCCTTACCCTTCCCCTTGCCCTTACCACCTCTAGGGCGGTCAGGAGCAACATTGGGGAGGGTAGGCGCCTCTACAGCCTTCATGGGTTTCTTCGCCGGCGGCGGCTCCGAGAACCCAGCCGAAACAGACGTCGCAATAGGCCTGGCTTTCGCCTTGCCCTTATGCTTTTTCTGTTTCTTTGAAGGCTGTCCGGTTAGCGGCTTGCCCACAGCCCCTAGTGCGTGCGCTTGCCGCACCAGCTCTAGCTGGAGATTTACCGCTAACCGATTCTGCGCAATACTGGCGGTGTCCTCTAAGATGGCCCGCGCTTGGCCACCAAAGATGCTAGGCCCTGTCAGGGGCGTCCCAAGAAGACGCTCCCTGACTGCCGTAGCCGGACGCATATGGTCAATGACCATTTGCCTCCTGGACTTCGTCACACGCGCTTGCACCCTTGCCAATGCGTCCATTGACAGCACCAAGCCGTCATTAACGCACGATAGCGCCACAGGTGGCACAGGGTGGCCTGCCCCCGCTTCAGCCCACACCGACTGAAGTAGACGATAGGAGTGATTGACAGCGCTCATGGCTGCCCTCACACCCTCATCGCATAGGGCCAGGACTTCTTCCTGGTGTACCTGGGCCTTATCCACTAGTGCCGGACCGGGACCACCCGACCCGGCACTCTGGACGCCCAGTACCCATCGGTCATCCTCCGTGACCGACGGGACTACACCATACCTGTCGTATTCACCCTGCGGAATACGGCACCTTGCCCGCACCTCCCTGGAGGCCGCACGGAGCTGACCCTTGGTCATTAGTTGTTTACTATAAATAGCATCCAACAAATCAATGAACCGTGGATCCAGTCCCACTGACTGGATCCGGGCCGCGGGCAAAATCCCCGTCCTAATCGACGCAACCGACGGACGGGGCGCATCTTCATCGGCCGTGGCCGAAACCACAGACTGGTCAACTCTGGCTAGCCACGCCAGAGCATCAGACCAGTCTAACTCCGAAGAAGATACCCCCGCAAACACGTCACCCGTTGACATGCTTACGGGTCTGCCAGCCATGGCCTCCCGGCCAGGAGCCACGGCTGACACGCCAGGCACTCCGCTACCACATGGTTCCGCCGCCACCCCATGAAACACTCCGGTCCATGGGGTAGGTCCGCACGGAAAACCGTACGGACCCGTAACCGTCGCGGAACCATAGCCGGCCACGGGCGCCAACGGCACCCCATGTCCGGCTGCCGGACCAGGCGAGATAGGTGAGTACCACGCCTGGCCCGGCACACCGGTTCCCCTGACGGCTGGTGACAAACCAAGCCGCGCGGAACCGGTGCATGGTAACGGATTGGCCTCAGCCGCAGGCGGAGCCGCTGACCTGGCTTGCGCCAAACCAGACAAATGGAGGCCGGTTCCGTCCAGGACGGAATCAACCTCCATATTCTCCACCTGCGGCTTCACGGGCCGCAGCAACCTCTCCTCCTCGGCCTCATCGTCTTCAGACTCTGAAGAGCCGTCACTAGACGAATAAACCGTGGAGCCGTCCTGGCGGACGGCTCCCACACCTGACGGACCGGCCACCGCTACTGGACCACCCGGAGGTGGCCGCAGAGAGACAGAACCCGTCTGGCCGAAGCCAGACGGACCCGCCAGGGGGCCGTACGAGACGGCCCCCTCGGTAACCAGTCCAGAATCCTGTCCGAAGACAGGATCCGTACCAGGCATGGGGAGAAACTGCCCCCCCAACCTTTGGTAGCAGGGACGACACCAGCGTGGGCAGAACGCTATGCAGAAAACCCTGCATAGCCGGACCAAACCACGCCGGCGGTGCCATCTCCGCCACCTCCAGCTGGGGACGTGGAGCACCCCCACCGGCCGAACCGGGCGCTCCACGATTTCCTCTCGGACCGCCTGACCCCGCGTCAGACCCAGCCAAGTCCTTCTGGGCAAGGAACTTAACCATCGTTTCGACGGACCACACTGCACAAACATTACACCTATGATCTATATTACACAGGGCACACCTAAAACAGACATGGTCCTTGAACATTACACGGACAAACTTATGGCAGTCGTCACATGATGGCGGGGCTGGCTTGGCCTATAAAATAAGCACAAACCAACAATAAACAAGCGGAACGAGACACGGATGGAAGGCAGACAATTAATTTTCAAATATTTTGACTCATAAATTAACCGTAACCTCCAGCACCCCACCCCGCCACGTTACAACAACGATCGCATTGATTATGACGACAAGAACGCGGCGGGCACAACACACCCATAATAGATCCTACAGGATGTGTAACGGCTCCAGGAATCATATCGCATAGCATTCAGGGTATATTTACTAATCAATATAAATTATACTCCTAACGAACGCAGCACGATATGTGAAGAAAACAACAAAATGTATAACAACTGCTGTCTCACAGGGTAAAACCGCAGACCACGCATCTACTCAAGAATTTTGAAACCACCGATCATTGCAAACCGATCGTGATCGCACGTAAACTTGATCATTCTAAAGTTTCCGGTACCATTTTTTAGTACGCAGCACCCAGAACAAGATGCGCGAATTAATGAAAAAAATTTTCTTCACATAAACATCCGAGCGACCGGGTGTGACGTCACCCGCTCAGATTCTACGGAGAACGACGTCAGCCGATATTCGTGTTAGAAATACCGTAGCAAACACCTATTTTCATATCTGCCGATCGCCTGTTGGGGTTTAAAGAAGGCGATCGTCTGGCATATATCGTTGCTAGCACACGTCCCAGATTCTATGGGGTTAGAAATTGGAACATGCGACACAACGAAATTTAGAGACCTAAGTCTTTTAACTATGGATATAAAGAACAATACAACCTGGTTGTCTTGGGCGGTATTCTCCATTGTCCTTAGTTATCCTTTCAGAACACACAAACTATCACTGATTAAAGACTTAGATTCTTTTAAAAAACACTAAAATCCTTAATGCGAAAAGCATGTATTGCACTTGTTGCTATGCAAACAAGAATGAGCTCTATGGTAAACGGGTACTCGGCAGTGGGGAGCCGGGTACCCGGTTCCCAGGAGTCGGTAAAGCTTTCTAAGTCTATAATCCTAGAGCCGCTGTCAGGGCCAGCTGTATATCAGAAGTAACAGAATGGTGAGTATTGATCGAAGGAGAACGGTCCATCTCTGCTGAAAGTGCATGGATCTCACTGCGCCTTCTTGCTGAGGAAGCTGCCAATAGAAAGACCGCCTTAAGAGTCAGATGCTTTAGACTAGCCAAACCCAAAAGTTTGAAAGGGTACTTGGCTAGCACATTAAGCACCAAAGATAGACTCCACGCTGGAATGACTACCGGTTGTCTCGGTCGGAGATTGCTCATTCCCTTCACCATCACATTCAATTGGGCCACCTCTGGACTATCCCTGTTGGCTAGACAAGGGATAACTGATGCCAAAGCTGACTTGTACCTGCTCGAATGTTCAATTGCCCAGGAATGTGAGCTGCTTTCAAAACAACTGAGTAATTCCTGCACCATTGAATCAAGTGCCACACCTTCATACACAGTGTGGGAGATTTACATGTGTAGTCCCTCCTTGGTGATGTATGTATGATACCACTGTCGAATTGTCCGACCGTATCAATATCACCTTGCCCCTGACTTCTGGAAGAAATCTCTCCAGTGCCAGTTCCACTGCCATCATTTCTAACAGATTGATATGCATCTGACTCCCTTGGAGTCCATGCACCCAAAACCTGGTGTTCTCCCAGGTAGGCCCCCCACCCCTCCAGTGATGCATCCGTGTACATGGACAGCTGGGGGTGGGGAATGTGAAGCAAAACTCCTACTATGAGAGTCTGACACTCCTTCCACCATACAAGATGTGACATTATCGGCTCCAAAACTGGTACCAGTTTTGACAGGGGTTCTGTTCTCTCTTTCCACAGAGACATCAGATACAACTGGATAAGTCTTCGCATCAGAGCAGCGTACAGGATTACCTGCTCCATGGAGACCATCATGCCCAGTAACTGAAGAAACTTCCTTGCCTGAATGTGGTTTCCCAATCGAAAGCTCTTGAGAGTGTCTATCAGAGACTCCACTCTGGGCTCAGATGGGTAAACCCTGCCTTCCTTAAGATCGAATCGCATCCCCAAATAAACGAAGTGTTGAATGGCTGTCAACTTGGATTTCTCCTTGTTGACTATCCCAGCCTAGATCTGAAAGTAACTTCAGAGTCAGAGCAGTATCCACTGCTAGCCTGGATGGCGTGTCCGCCTTGATAGGCCCATCATCTATGTCAGTGTGAAGCACCACATTCTCTCGTTTGAGAAATGCTGTCACCGCGAGGACCACTCTAGTGAAAACCCTTGGAGCTGTCGACAGGCTGAATGGGAGGACTACAAACTCCCAAACACGGTTCTGAAACGTGAATCTCAGAAACCTGTGACAACCCCTGTTCATTGGAATGTGGAAATATGCATCTTTCAGATCGATTGACACACACACCACATTCCTTTCCTAAATCCTGCCATTACCATCCTCAGAGTTTCCATCTTGATCCGAGGCGCATGGATAAACCAATTCAATGGCCTGAGATTGAGTATGGGTCTCCACACCCCGGTGCTCTTGGGGACAAGGAACATATTTGAATAGAAGCCTGGAATGTTCTAGTTTGCTGGCTTTATTGCTCCCTTCAGAAGCAAGCCTGACACTTTGTTTTTAATGACTTCTAACTTGTCTGGCTGCCATGGAACGGGAGTCCAGACAGGTGCCAGACAGAAGTCCCACCACTCTGGCATGTGTCCCTGAGATATCCATCCCAGGACCAGACTCACTGACATCACACTTCACCAAGCCTCGACGAAACGCATGAGCCTTCAACCCACTATAGGCGCATTGACGCCTAAGGCGGGGGTGTCTGGCTCGCGATCTGCTTCCCCCCATCCCTCCTCTTAATGAGAGAGAGAGAGAGAGAGAGAGAGAGAGAGAGAGAGAGAGAGAGAGAGAGAGAGAGAGAGAGAGAGAGAGAGAGAGAGAGAGAGAGAGAGAGAGAGAGAGAGAGAGAGAGAGAGCGAGAGAGAGAACCATTTTGGTCTCGGCTTGACTGGTCTGACTGGCACCACTGTTCCTGCACAGGCGCAGTCCAGACAGGTGTGAAGGGAGCTACCATACCCTCAGGTACGATCCGCTCCCGTCTTTTCACCCTTGGAGGATTTCCGCTTGCCCTTACTGCCTCTCGGCCGATCAGAGCCACCACTATGGTGGGCAGGGGCCTCCACAGCCTTCCTCGCCTTCTTAGCCGCATGTGGCTGAGAAGGCCCAGCAAGAGCATTAGAAACTGGCTTGGCTTTCGCCTTGCTCTTATGCTTCTTTTGCTTCTTGGAGGAAGGCTGGGCGACTAACGGTTTCGATGCAGCCCCTAGTGCGTGCGCTTGACGCACCAGCTGTAGCTGCGCCGTGTCCTCTAGGATGGCCCGCGCTTGGCCACCAAAGACGCTAGGACCATTCAGGGGCATTCCAAGCAAACGCTTCCTGACAGACGAAGCCGGACGCATATGGTCAAGGACCATCTGCCTCCTGGACTTGGTTACTTGCGCCTGCACCCTTGCCAGTGCGTCCATCAACAGCACAAGGTTCGCTGCAGGTGGCACAGGGTGGTCTGTCCATGCTTCAGCCCACATTGACTGAAGCAAGCGATACGAGTGGTTGACAGCTTTCATTGCTGCCCTCACACCCTCATCACACAGGGACAGTACTTCCTCTGAATGAGCTTGGCTGTTGGCCACAAGTGCCTCAGCAGGGCCACCCACTCCAGCACTTGGAACACCAAGAACTCAACGGCCATCCTCAGTAACCAATGGGACTGCACCATACCGCTCGTATTCCCCCTGGGGATACGGCACCTGCCTAGAGGCCGCAGGGAGCTGGCTCTTTGTGGAAAGTTGTTTTGCGTAGATCGCTTCCAACAACTCCTTGAACTATAGACTGGATCCGAGCCAGGGGTAAGACCCCCATCCGCATGGTTGCAACCGATGGATGGGGCATGTCTTCCTCGGATGTGGTCGAGACGACGAACGGCTCCACCCTGGCTAGCAAGCCAGAGCATCGGACTAGTCCACCTCCAAAAAAGCCACCCCCATAAACACATCACCTGTTGATGTGCTTACGGGTCTACCAGAAGCGGCCTCCCGGCAAGTAGCCACCGCTTGATAGCCAACAACACCGGTACCATGCGGTTCCACCACCACCCCATGAAACAAGCTGATCCATGGAGTAGGCCCACGCGGTGCCGTGACGGTTCCAGAACCGTGGCCATACACGGGCGCCAACGTCACCCCGTGTGTAGCCGCCGGACCAGGCAAGATAGGTGTATACCACGCCTGGCCAGCGACACCCGTCACTGTGTCGATTGGTGGCAAACCAACCAGCACTGGACGGGTGCCCGGTACATGTGCGGCCTCAACTACGGGCGGAGCGGCTGCCATGGCTTGTGCCAAACCAGACAAATGGAGGGCGGTTCCATCCAGGAAGTATCTCGTGCCGCAACAACCTCTCCTCCTCGGCCTCCTCATCCTCAGACCCCGAAGAGTCGTCACAGGACGAGGAATCGCTGGAGCCATCTTGGCAGATGGTTCCCATGCCTGATGGACCGGCTACCACTACTGGACCACCCGGAGGTGGCCGCGGAGAAGCAGTACCCATCAGGCCGGAGCCTGACGAGACTGCCAGGGGGGGCATATGAGATGGCACCCCCGGAAGCCAGTCCAGAACCCTGGGCCATATGAGATGGCACCCCCGGAAGCGAGTCCAGAACCCTGTCTAAGGACAAGGCCCATACGTACCAGACACGGAGAGTGGTTGGACCACAGTCTGGAATCAAAGATGACCGCGTCTGTGCAACAGGAACAGTGGTGGCACCAGTGTGGGCAGGGCGCTATGCAAGAAGCCCTGAATAGCGGGCCCAAACCATGCAGGGGGTGCCATCTCTGATCCCTCTGACTGCAGATGAGAAGCGTCCCCAGGGGCCGAAACGGATGCTCCTCGATTTATTTTCAGACCATCTGACCCCACGTCAGACTCAGCCAAGTCCTTCTGGCCAAAGAACTTAATTACATAATCGACAGGCCACACTGCACAAATTTCGTAATGGTCATCGATATTGCACTTCGAACACCTGAAACAGACATGGTCCTTGAACATGGCCCTGACGAATTTGTGACATTCAGTACACGAAGGCAGAGCAGGCTTGGCCTGTAAAACAAGCACACGGCTTCAATAAGCAAGCGGATCGACACAGAATGGAAGAAAGACATATAATTTTTAAATAGCTTGACAATAAATTATAAGTTAACCCTCCAGCACCCAACACCCGAAATATTACAACCAAGATCGCGTAAGCTGACGATAAGAAGGTGAACGGGCCAATAATAAGAATCAATTCCGAAATTATACTACACAATCGAATGACAAACGATACGAGAAAGAACAACATAATGAATTAACACATCTGCTGCAGAGCCGCAGAACACACATCTAATCAAGAATTTTGAAATAACCGATCAATGCAAACAGATCGGGAATACACGCAAAACTTGATATAATTCATAAGTTTCTGGTACAAAACGCACACAGCTACCAAAAATAAGATCCACGAATTAACGAAACATTTCATTCACCAAAATAATCTGAGCCGTAAAATGGTATGACGTCAACCGCTCGGACCACATGGTTGAACGATGTAAGACGATTTTAGTGTTAAAAAACTGTGGCAATGCCTCAAATACTTCATATTACTGCCTGAGCGCCATTGGTGGCTTAAATGAGGCGATCATAACTGGCATATTTCATTGGACCATATGTCCCAGTTCCGGGGTCAGAAAATGGGACATACAACACACATGAAATTTCAAAGACAAGAGTCTCCATATAACTAGATAAATAATAGAAATATATACAACCTGAGTGTCTGTGACGTTCTCCATTATAATCCAATTATATTCCAGGAAGAGAAGGCACAAAGAAAGCAGAGTAAATATCTACAGAAAACATGTAGATATTTCTCTGAGCAAAAAACAGTGTTGTTCTTGTTGCTACATGTACGCAAGCAAGAGTAGCAGGCTCTGGTGGCGGGTACCGGTTTGTTGGGGGGGGGGGGTGGATACCCGGTTCCATGAGCAACTGCGGGTGCTGTTATCAATAAGTAATGTAATGATATTAAGTATTGATCGAAGGAGAACAGGACATGCTGTTAAGACAAACTGTGGCAGATTTAACTTTCTTTATAATTCAACATTTTGGTTTTTTAATCCTTTTAACTCTTTAACACTAAAGCTTTTGCAGTGGTTTTGAGAAATGTCCATTTTCAGCCAAATATATATTTTTGAAAATTTACCACTGGAATGACTGGCTCAATAATCAACCCAGTCATTTCAGTGGCAAATTTTCTAAAATAACAATAATAATAATAATAATAATAATAACAAGAGGCCCAAGGGGCCTGTGTCGCTCACCTGGAGCACCATTAATTTTTGTAAAGATGGTTGGTGGGTGGTTTAGCAGTCTGTTAAATGAGTTTGTGGACATTTTTGCAAGTGCAATATGGCCGCCAAACACACTACATTTTGATATGCCCATGTTTTTTTGATGGATCAACTTCCTTGGACAAATTTCGGCCTGATGCCTTCAGCAGTTCTGGAGGAGTAATTTCAGTGAAAACCAGGTCATCCAAGATGGTCGCCGAACCATTTGGCCAATCAAGTCCTCTTGAACAAAATTGGCTTAACTCTTGGCCTAGATGAAGATTCCCCAAGTGGTTTCGGAGAAGATTTTTAAAGACATTTCCTGAAATTGGCCGAAATCCAAAATGGCCACTGGGCAAATTGGCCGATCGGGTTCATTTGAACAAACTTGGATCCTTATGTCCTAAGGATGCTTCCTGCCAAATATAATTGAAATCGGCATGGTAGTTCTCGAGAATACATTTTTAAATTCCCATTGCTTTAGCATGGGAGCTTTTGACGAGAAAATTATGCAAGATGGCCGCCAAACCGTTTATCCGACAGTTTCGAAAATTGCAAATTTGAGCTCAGAATACCCAAAAACAGATATAGAACCAATTTTGGCCTCACAATCCATCAAATAAAAAAATCCAATATGTCCGCCAAACACCCTACATTTTGATTGGCCTACGGCAGCCATGTTTTTCACGGAGCAACTTCCCTTGAAGAGAGTTTAATGGCCTTTAGTCCCTAATCATATCTCCCAAATTTTGGCCTGATCCATTCAGCGGTTCTGGAGAAGTCGTTTTCGGGAAAACTAGGTCATCCAAGATGGCTGCCGAACCATTCGGTCAATCAAGTTGTCTTGAACAAACTTGGCTTACCTCTTTGCCTAGATGAGGGTTCATAAGTTTTGAATCGATTCCCCAAGCCGTTTCAGAGAACGAGATTTTTAAAGACATTTCTAAAAATCGGCCGAAATCCAAGATGGCCACCGGCCAAAATGGCCGATCGGCTTCGTTTGAACAAAATGAAATCTTTATCCCATAAGGATGATTCCTGTCAAATATAATTCAAATCGAGCCATCAGTTCTCGAGAAGACATTTTAAATTTCCCATTGCTTTAGTATGGGAGCTTTTGGCGGGAAAATGATCCAAGATGGCTGCCAAACCGTTTATCCGACAGTTTCGAAAATTGCAAATTTGAGATCAGAATACCCAAAAACCTATATAAAACGAATTTCGGCCTCAAAATCCATCAAATAAAAAATGCAATATGGCTGCCAAACACACTATATTTTGATTGGTCCACTGCGGCCATGTTTTTTGGCGAATCAACTGCTCTTGAACAAACATTAATCGCCCGTAGGTGCTAATTATATATCACATATTTCGGCCTAATCGCTTTAGCGGTTCTTGGGAAGAAGTCGTTTTTGTGAAAACTAGGTCATCCAAGATGGCCGCTGAACCATTTGGTCAATCAAGTTCCCTTGAACAAACCTGATTCAGTGCTTACCCTAGATCATAGTTCGTGAGTTTTGAATTGATCCCTCAAATAGTATGGGAGGAGAAGATTTTTAAAGGCGTTTCTAAAAATCAGCCAAAATCCAAGATAGTCGCCGGACAAATTGGCCGATCGGGTTCCTTTGAACAAACTTAAATCTCTATGCCATAAGGATGCTTCATGCCAAATATAATTGAAATCGGCCCAGTAGTTCTCGAGAAGAAGTCGTTTAAAGGAAAAGTTGATGGATGGACGGATGGACGACGGACACAGGACGGACGGTCGCCACGACATAAGCTCACTTGGCCTTTCAGGCCAGGTGAGCTAACTAGAATGCTCTTTATCAACAAGATGGCCAATAAACCATTTATCCGACAGCTTAGAAAATTACAAATTTGAGATCAGAATACCTAAAAACACATATAAAAACAATTTCAGCCTCAAAATCTATCAAATAAAAAAATCCAATATGGCCACCAAACATGCTATATTTTGATTGGCCCACGGCGGCCATGTTTTTTGACGGATCAACTTCTCTTGAACAAACTTTAATGGCCCTTAGGCCATAATCATAACTGCCAAATTTCGGCCCGATCCCTTCAGCGCTTCTGGAGAATAAGTCATTTTCACTACAACTAGGTCAACCATGATGGCCGCCGAACCATTTGACCAATCAAGTTCCCTTGCCATAAATCATATTTCATGAGGTTTGCATCAGTCCCCCAAGCCGTTTCGGAGATTTTTAAAGATGTTTCCTAAAATCGGCCTAAATCCAAGATGGCCGCCGGACAAATTGGGCGATCGGGTTCATTTGAACAAACATAGATCTCTATGCCCTATGAATGCTTCCTCCCAAATATAATTGAAATCGGCCCAGTGGTTCTTGAGAGGAAGTCGTTTAAAGAATTCCCCATTGCTTTACTACGGGCCCATTGCTTTACTATGGAAGCCTTTGGCGGGAAAACAAACCAAGATGGCAGCCAAAGCGTTTGTCCGACAGTCTCGAAAGTGGCATATTTGAAGTCGCCACAATGATAAGCATATATAAAGCAATTTTCGCCATCAAAATACATCAAATACAAAAAAGCCAATATGACCTAGAAACGCTGAATTTTGATTGGTTGATGGCGGCCATGCTTTTTAACGAACAAACTTCCCTTGAACAAACTTGAAAGGTGCTTGGTCCCTAAGCATATTTACACAATTTCAGCTCTATCCCTTCAACGGTTTGGGAGAAGTCGTTTTCGCGAAAACTGAAGGAAATTTCAACTTCCCTTTCTCCGAGATCTAACAATACTCACCATTCTATTACTTCTGATACAAGCTAGCCTGGATAGCTGGGCCCTAGGACTATAGACTTAATAAGCTTTACCGACTCCTGGAACCGGGTACTCGGCTCCCAACTGCCGAGTACCCGTTTGCCATGAAGCTCATATTGTTTGCATAGCCACCAAACAAGAGATACCCATGGCTTGCCTCCGTGGGGCTGGGAGGCTGGGTCCGTAACAGAATGGTGAGTATTGTTAGATCTCGGAGAAAGGGAAATTGAAATTTCCTTCATTCTCCTTCGATCAATACTCACCGTTCTATTACTTCTGATATACACCAGATTTAGACTGTAACCTGGTGGGAAGGGGCAAGCCATCAATTGCTACTTTTGCCCCTTGGAGAAAGAGCTAGACTTAAACTTGATTAATGGAGACCTAAAAGGACCATCAAGTTAACGGAACCGAATCACATTCGCATCACTGCCCCCCCCCCCCCTTTTTTTCTCCTAAGAAAAGGGAGAGAACTCACGACCATGCATCTCGCCTGAAACACAAATATGCCAAGAGGGGTAACTGCTCTTTGCATATATTAGCCTGGGAATGAGCATGAATATATAAGATGAATGAACATGATATATAGACATAATACAAAAAAATCTCAATCTGGAATTACCTCATGATATTTGGATTGCAGACGTGGAGCCTCCAACCATTCACTTGTCCGGCCATCAGTGACACAATCTGGTTGACATCCTCTCGCTCGACCATGTCTGCTTCTTAATTCTTTCTTACAAATGCCAAAAAAGGAAGAAGAGCAGTGTGGTCGTATAACTATCGTTTCAAAACAGCTAAAGCGAGTGGATTGGCGGAGTCTGGCACATCCCTCATATAGTAATCTGTGAAAGAGGACTCTCAGTGCCATTGTGCAACAGCCATGATGTCCTGTAACGGAACACCATTGTAAAAGGTGGTCGAGGCGGCTATTCCTCTAACATCGTGTGCCCTTGCACATTGCACCTGGTGCCCAGTCGCAATCTCATGGGTAGTCTGAATGCATTCGACTACCCAACGAGAGATAGAATCCATGGATGCGGCGCCATATGGCTTCTTATGGCAGATCCACAGATGTCTATCATTCGACCGTAACGAGCCTGTCCGTTTTTTGTACTTAGTCAAAGCATGGACTGGGCACCGGACACTGGCATCACGATCAAACCTAGTTAGTTTCGGCATAATGATCGGTTTGGCGGGATATCTCAAAGATTGATTCTTTGACATAAACTCTGCTCTTGGCAGTAGACGCAGACCCTCTCCGGAGACAATAAATCGGTCCCTCTCTGCTGAAAGTGCATGGATCTCACTGCCCCTACTAGCTGAGGAAGCTTCCAATAGAAAGACTGCCTTTAGAGTCAAATGCTTTAGACTAGCCGAACGCAACGGTTTGAAAGGGTGCTTGGCCAGTACATTAACTACTAAAGATAGACTCCAGGCTGGAATTCTTCTTCTTCTTTTCAATCGCTGGTATCACACTTGGAGAGCCGTTCTCAAGATGGAATCTGTGGTTTTCTGCAGTTCTTCCACAGGCCCATACAGCTTTTCAAGAAAAGAGGTTGACAAAGGCCAGATCTCTTCTCTCCGCAGCTGATACGTACTGCAACATTGAAGTATGTGCTCTGTGGTCTGTTCTGCTTCTCCACAAGGACAAGCGGGCGATGTCGTAAGGTGGAACCGCCTGTACATGTGTTGGTTTAGTCTGTAGTGTCCAGTTCCGAGATGAAAAATGGTCACTTGCTCTGGCCTCGAGAGATGATGGTAGGCATCTTCTGATTGAGGTGTTCTATAGAGTGACTTGATGATAGTCTTCATCTCTGTATGGGTAACCATGTTTTCTGTCTGATTCTCTTTTGCACCCACCTTTGCCATCTTGTCTGCTTCCTCATTTCCTTGAACTCCACAGTGTGAGGGGATCCACTGCAGTGCTATCCGAAAGCATTTGATGGTTTGTAGTGCTTCTTCAAGTTGTGGCAGCTTACCTTTGGTGATAGCCTCAAGGACGGAGCGGGCATCAGATAAAAAGACAATCTGTGCAATAGGGTCTGCTGTTCTGCTGATGGTATTAGCTGCATGAACCAGTGCTTCGACTTCAGCTCTCTAGTTTGTGCAGTGTTTGCCTGTCGGTATTGCAGCTGACTCATGTTGTCCGTTTGGATACTCTATGTGCAGTCCGGCACCTCCGCTCCTAATTGCATCTTTGGCTGATCCATCTGTGTAGATCCTTATCCATGTCTCCTGAGGGTACATTTCTTCCAGCATGGCTAGGGTCAGGGCCTTCTTGCTCACATCACTGTGTTCATCTTTGGTTGTGAGATGAGGTACTGTGGTGCGAATAGCTATGCTCTCTAGTTTGTTTTCCCAGGGTGGAGGATCAAGGGTGTGGTTTGGGTCTTCTATTTGTGCTGGCAACATTTCTTGGTGTTTCCTTTGAAGTAATTTTGTCTCTTTCACAAAACTTGATCTTTTAAGTCTTCCTGATGACAGCTATGCTTGCCTGATCTTCATCGGGTGGTTGTTGAACGATTTGAACTTTGCAGCTTGGATCAGTGCTTTGCATTCCTTTCCTTTGCTAAGTGGGGGGATGCCTGCTGTCTGCTCCATTTTTTCTATTGGTGTTGATCTCATTCCACCAGTGATGATGCGCAGTGCCTGGTTTTGTACTCTGTCGAGGTTCTGTTGATGAGATTTAGCTGCTATCATCCATGAGCTGGATCCATACTCATGGTGTGATCGTACGGCACATAGGTAGCTGGTCTTGAGGATCCTTTCATTGGCAACCCACTTTGTTCCTGCCAGCTTCCTCATGATGTTTAGCTTTCTTCTGGCCTTTGCCTCTGCATTCTGGATGTGCTCCTTCCATGTTAATCTTCTGTCATATGTGACTCCTAGGTATGTCTGCTGGTCCTCGTACTCGAGTGGAGTACCACCCAGTGTTAGATTGCCAACCTTGGTTTTGGTGGACAGTGAGAATAGCATGGCTGATGATTTTTCTTTGTTGATGGTAATACACCAGCGATTGGCCCAAGCTGTAATTCTGTCCAAGGCGAGCTGCATTCTATACGTGGCAGTCGTTGTGTACTCCTCGGTGCACAAGAGTACGAGGTCATCTGCATAGAGGGCTGCTTGGATCCCATTGGGCAGCTCTGCTACAATGTCATTAATGAAGAGTATGAACAGAGTTGGTGATAATACTCCGCCTTGTGGCACCCCTTGTCTCAGCAATACATTCTGTCCAGATTGTCCATCCACCAGCACCCTACTCATGTAGCTCTGCGATTGTGTAGGTATGACTTAGTCCATCGGAACTCACAAGGAGGCCATCCTTCCAGACCGTGTCAAATGCCTTCTGCAGATCGATAAAGGCAGCTAGCATCACCTTCTTGGCTTGAAAAGTGTCCTCTATGACCTGTGCAAGATGTGTTGTTTGATCTTCTGTGCTCCTGTATCTTCTGAGGCCGGCCTGCTCTGAAACTATAATGTTCTCCGACTCCAGGTACCACTGCAACCGCTGGTTGATGATGCGCTCCATGGTCTTGCATATGCAGCTTGTAAGACTGATAGGACGGTAGCTCAGCACTTTCGTCTTGTTCTTCCCTTTTTCAGAATAGGAGTCATTCTGGCTTCCTTCCAGCACTGAGGAACCTCTCCATTGGTCCAACTGAGATTAAAGATGTCTAGCAACTTGCGAAGAGATGCATTACCAAGGTGTTGGATCATTTCATTCGTAATGCCATCTGGCCCGGGAGATTTCTTCTTCTTCAATTGGCGGATAGCCTTCTTCAGTTCTGCTAAACTAATGTCAACTTTCATTGCATCGTGACTGTTGGTGTCTGTTCTTTCCTTTTGCTCTTTTCTAACCTCTTTTTGATGCATTCGTGGTATAGAAATGTTGTTTCTTTTGCATATGCATTCGCAAGGGCATCTGCAGCCATCTTTCCTGTCAGTGTTTGTCCATCTTCTTCAAGAGTAATCTTCTCTCCCCCGACACCTTCATCATTCAGTGCTTTAGTCAGTCTCCATAGCTTTGTGGTCTCTCTCTCTAAATTAAACCCTGCCGTCTTTTCCCTCCAGCTTGGTCTTTAGATACCTGGCTTTAGTTTGTTGTAGCGTGAAGTGGTTTTCATGACAGGGATTACCCTCTGCATCTTCTCTGACCTTGTCTAGTTTATCATGTGCTGCTTGCAGTTCTGTTGTCCAGTAGGGCCGGTAGTTTTTCCTGAACCCTCGAGGGATCGCTTCGTTGGCAGCCTTGAGGATACTTGAATTAAATTCCTTGACCACATTGTTGATGTTTCTCCCTTCTACTGCTATATTTTGGGTAAGCTCATTGGAACGAATGCCGAAGGTAGGCTGGTCTGCGGGATCGTTGACAAGTAAAAGGTGCTTTTCATCTTGCCATGCCTCAATGTCTTCTCCTCGTTTATCAAGTGTTCTGTATCCCCAGCTCTGGGACTGGCTATTAAAGTCTCCCGCAATGAGGAAGTGGCAGTCCGGGACCTGGATTGTATCAAGTGAGAGATTCTTGTAATTAGGGCAGTAATAATTGACAATGTCAATCACAGAGTTGCTGGTTGTTACCTTGATCTTGATATATTCTGCCTCTTCCATAAAGGTTCTGATCTGGCTGGCGTTCACGCTGTTTCGGACCAAGGTGATCACCCCGCCTTTCATCCTTCCTCTTCGATCACACCGGAAAATCTGGTAACCTCTGATCTTAAATGGTTTTCCTTCTTGCAGGTGTGTCTCATGGATGCAGAAGATATCAATGTTGTTTTTGTACAGGAACTGTTCCAGCTCTGATTTCTTGTTGGTAACCCCTTCAGCGTTCCAGTGCATGATGTTGATACTGGGGTTCTCTTTGGGTTTGGTCTTCTCTTTCGGTTGGCCAGTAGCTCTCCATCCTCGTCCCCTGGCTCCACAAGACGAGTTGAAGGAACCTCCAGTAGCTGAGGGTGGGCTCCTTCGAGGAGTGGAGCCTGGCGCTGCACCTGCCTGGTGAGCACCATTTCGGTTGATTCGATCTTCTTTGACCGAAGTGTCATTTCATTAGCATTGTGCATAATGCTCTGGTTAGCCCCTCCAAATGTCTGGATTGACACCCAGTGGGTCACACCCCTGCACCACATTGAGGCCGAACATATAGTCTTAAACAGGGGCCCAGGCTGGAATGACTACTGGTTGTCTCGGTCGGAGATTGCTCATTCCCTTCACCATCACATTCAACTGGCCCACCTCTGGACTATCCCTGTTGGCTAGACAACGGATAACTGATGCCAAAGCTGACTTGTATCCAGCAATTGTGACAGGAGCTAGTCCTGAAAAGAACAGCTCACAGAGAAAGTCAGCTATTTGCTGAATAGTGGATTGAAAGGTATCAATACCCTTTCCTTCACACCAGTCTGCAAATCTGTTAACCTTGTTATATGACTTGAAGGTTGACCTCCTTCTCGCAGCTGCGATGAAATTTGCAGCTTGTCGAGAAAAGCCTTCCGACGTGGAACGTTGTTTGATAACATCCACACAGTCAATTTGAACATTTCAGGACGCTCGTGTAGGAAGCGTCCCTTGGCCTGGGAGATTATGATCTGAATCTCGGGTAACGGCACTGGATTGTCCACCAGCAGATCCAGAAGATCTGTGAACCACGCCCTGCTGGGCCAAAATGGCGCTATTAGCAGGACCAGGCACGGTTCCTCCCTGATCTTCACCAATATCTTCGGTAGAAGAATGGTGGGTGGGTACGCATAAGCGTGCATCCCTCTCCAGCTTATCGCCAGAGCGTCTGTATCGATGGCATTTGGAGCTGGAATCGGCGAGACATAAGTCATGATTTGAGCATTTTCCTTTGTGGCGAACAAGTCCATGTTGGGTTTGCCCCAATGCTCGAAGATCCTGTGAAGAACTGGAGGGTTGAGAGACCATTCTGTTGGCAGAATTTTCTGTCCCCGAGACAAAGCATCCGCCAGAATGTTCAATCGTCCAGGAATGTGAGCTGCTTTCAAAACAACCGAGTAATTCCTACACCATTGAATCAAGTGCCACATTTTGATACATAGTGTGGGTGACTTGGTCCCGCCTTGGCGATTTATGTATGATACTACTGTCGAGTTGTCCGACCGTATCAATATCGCCTTGCCCCTGACTTTTGGAAGAAACTTTTCCAATGCCAGTTCCACTGCCATCATTTCCAACAGATTGATATGCAGCTAGCTCTCTTGGACACGGACAGCTGGGGGTGGGGTAGGTGCAGCGAAACCCCCTACTAGGAGATTCTGACGCTTTTTCCACCATACAAGATGCAACATTATTGGCTCCAAAACTGGCACCAGTTTTGACAGGGGTTCTGTTCTCTGTTTCCACAGAGACATCAGATACAACTGGATAGATCTTCGCATCAGAGCAGCATACGGGATTACCTGCTCCATGGCGACCATCATGCCCAGCATCTGAAGAAAACCGACTCGCCTGAATGTGGTTTCCCAATCGAAAACTCTTGAGGATGGCTAACAGAGACACCACTCTGGGCTCTGACGGGTAAACCCTGCCCTCCTCGCGATCGAATCGCATCCCTAAATAAACGAACTGTTGAGTGGGTGTCAACTCGGATTTCTCCTTGTTGACTATCCAGCCTAGATCTGAAAGTAGCTGTAGCCACCTCTAACCTGGCTGATGTGTCTGCTTTGATCAGCCAGTCGCCTATGTAGGTGTGAAGCACCACGTTCTCTTTTCTGAGAAACGCTGTCACCGCAAGGACCACTCTGGTGAAAACCCGTGGAGCTGTCGACAGGCCAAATGGGAGGACTACCAACTCCACACTTGATTCCGAAATGCAAATCTCAGAAACCTGTGACAACTCCTGTTCATTGGAATGTGGAAATATGCATCTTTCAATTCGATCGATACACACCACATTCCCTTCCTCAATCCTGCCATTACCGACCTCGGAGTTTCCATCTGAAACTGAGGCGTATGGATAAACCAATTTAATGGCCTGAGATTGAGTATGGGTCTCCATCCCCCTGTGCTCTTGGGGACAAGGAACATGTTTGAATAGAAGCCTGGAGTGTTCCGGTTTGCTGCTTTTATTGCTCCCTTCAGAAGCAAACCTGACACTTCGTTTTGAATGGCTTCTAACTTGTCTGGTTCCCTTGGTACGGGTGTCCAGACAGGTGCCAAAGACAGATTTTGTGGTGGAAAATCCCACCACTCCGGCATGTACCCCTGGGATAACCATCCCAGGACCAGACTGTCTGATGTCACACCTCGCCAAGCCTCGACGAAACGCATGAGCCTTCCACCCACTGTAGACACATCAACGCCTAATGCGGGTGTCTGGCTCGCGATCCGCTTCCCCCTCCCCCAACCCTCTCTTGACGAGAGAGTGAGAACCATTTTGGTCTTGGCTTGGCCGGTCTAACTGGCCTCCACAACCTTCTTGGCCTTCTTCGTCGGAGGCAGCTGAAAAGACCCAGTAGAAGCAGAAGCAGCACTAGGCTTAGCTTTCGCCTTGCTTTTGTGCTTCTTCTGCTTCTTAGAAGGTTGTCCGGTTAGCGGCTTGGCTACAGCCCCTAGTGCGTGCGCCTGACGCACTAGCTCTAGCTGCAGATTAACCGCCAACCGATTCTGCGCGATGTTGGCTGTGTCTTCTAAGATGGCCCGCGCTTGGCCACCAAAGATGCTAGGGCCTGTAAGGGGCGTCCCAAGAAGACGCTCCCTAACGGCAGTAGCTGGACGCATATGGTCAAGGACCATCTGCCTCCTAGACTTCGTCACACGCGCTTGCACCCTTGCCAATGCGTCCATAGATAGCACCAGGCCGTCATTAACGCATGAAAGCGCCACAGGGTGGCCTGCCCCCGCTTCAGCCCACACCGACTGAAGAAGACGATAAGAGTGGTTGACACCACACCCGCTCATCACATAGGGACAGGATTTCGTCATGGTGTACCTGAGCTTTGTCCACCAGTGCCGGGGCGGGGCCACCCGCTCCAGCACTCTGGACACCCAGCACCCATCCTCAGTGACCGTCGGGACAACACCATACCTGTCATATTCCCCCCGTGGAATACGACACCTCGCCCGCACCTCCCTGGAGGCTGCAGGAAGCTGGCCCTTAGTCAGGAGTTGTTTGCTATAAATAGCATCCAACAACTCCATAAACCTTTGATCCAGTCCAATAGACTGGATCCGGGCAAGATCCCCGTCCTAATCCATGCCACCGATGGATGGGGTGCACCCTCCTCGGCCGTGAAACCACAGACAGGTCTACCCTGGCTAGCCAAGCCAGAGCCTCTGACCACTCTGTCTCCGAGGAGGAGATTCCTGTGAACACGTCACCCGTTGACATGTTCAAGGCCCTACCAGCAACGGCCTCCCGGCTAGGAGCCATTGCTGATATGCCAGGAACTCCGGTACTGTACGGTTCCGCCGCCACCCCATGAAAAACACCAGTCCATGGAGTAGGCCCGCACAGAAAACCTGTAATGGTTGAAGAACCGTGGCCAAACACGGGCGCCAATGGCACCCCATGCCTGACCGCCGGACCAGGCGAGATACGCGAGTACCACGCCTGGCCAGCCACATCCCGTCACCGTGTCGGTTGGCGGCAAACCAACCATCACGGGACCGGTTCCCGGTACCGGAGTGGCCTCAACCACGGGCGGAGTCGCTGCCCTCCATGCTCTCCACCCGCGGCATCACAGGCCGCAGCAATCTCTCCTCCCTCATCTTCAGACCCCGAAGAGTCATCACTAGACGAGGAAACCGTTGAGCCGCCAAGCCTGACGGACCGGCCACCGCTACTGGACCACGCAGAGGTGGCCGCAGAGAGACAGAGCCCATCAGGCCGGAGCCCGACGGGACTGCCAGCGGGCCGTACGAGACGGCTCCCTCGGTGGCTAGTCCAGAACCCTGTCTAACTTTTGGCAGCAAGGACGACACCAGCGTGGGGAGAACGCTATGCAAGAAGCCTTGCATAGCAGGACAAAACTACGCCGGCGGTGTCATCTCTGCCACCTCCGGTTGCAGACATGGAATGCCCCCAAGGGCCAAAACGGACGCTCCACGATTTGCTTTCGGACCGTCTGAACCCGCGTCAGACCCTGCCAAGTCCTTCTGGGCAAGGAACTTAACCATCATGTCGGACGACCACACTGCACAAATGTTACACCTACTGTCAAGATTACATTTGGCACAACGGAAACAGACATGGTCCTTGAATAGAACCCTCACGAATTTATGGCACTCGTCACATGATGGCGGGGCTGGCTTGGCCTATAAATAAGCACAAACCTACAACAAGCAAGCGGAACGAAACAGGAATGGAACAATTAATTTTCAAATATTTTGACCATAAATTAACTGTTAACCCTCCCGCACCCACCCCGCAATGTTACAGCAAAGATCGCATTGATTATGATGACAAGAACGAAGCGGGCAATAATACACCCATACACTGATCCTCAAGGATGTATAACGGAACCATGAATCATATCGCATAGCATTCAGGTTATATTTACTAATCAATATAAATTATACTCCTAACGAAGTCCAAAACGATATGTGAAGAAACAACAAAATGTAAACAAACTGCTGTAGCACACAGTAAAACCGCAGACCACACATCTAAATCAAGAATTTTGACACCACTGATCATTGCAAACAGATCGTGATAACACGCAAAACTTGAAAATTCCAAAGTTTTTTCTGGTACCAATAAAGTACGCAGCACCCAGAATCAGATGCACAAATTAATGAAACATTTTCTTCACATAAACATCCGAGCAACACGGGTGTGACGTCACATGCTCGGATCTTACGGAGAACAACGTCAGCCGATTTTCGTGTTAAAACACCGTAAAGCCAACACCTTATTTCATATCTGCCGATCGCCTGTTGGGGTTAAAGGAAGGCGATCAATCTGGCATATTTCGTTCTTAACACATGGTATTATACAACCTGGTTATCATCGGCTCCATCCATGGTAATCCAATATAATCCTTAGAGAGTGCACAAAGCTATCACAATTACACAGAAAGACTTAGATTAACTCGACTTCAACCGCACAAAAAAGCATGTAGCTCTTGTTGCTATGCAAACAAGAATGAGCTTCATGGCAAACGGGTACTCGGCAGTTGGGAGCCGAGTACCCGGTTCCAGGAGTCGGTAAAGCTTACTAAGTCTATAGTCCTAGGGCCCAGCTATCCAGGCTAGCTTGTATCAGAAGTAATAGAATGGTGAGTATTGATCGAAGGAGAATAGGTCATCCATGATGGCCACCAAGAAAATCAGGTTGCCTTGAACAAACTTGGGTCTACCGCTGCCACAGATGATGTGTTATGAGGTTTGAATCAATTCCTCCGGTGATTTCGGAGAAGATTTTTTAGTGTTTCTAAAAATCAGCCATTTTGGCCGACGGCCATCTTGGATTTTGACTGATCCGCTTCGTTTGAACAAACTTAGATCTCTATGCCCTATGAATGCTTCCTCCAAAATATAATTGAAATTGGACCAGTGGTTCTTGAGAAGAAATCGTTTAAAGAATTCCCCATTGCTTTACTATGGGCCCATTGCTTTACTATGGAAGCCTATGGCGGGAAATCAAACCAAGATGGCAGCCAAACCGTTTATCTGATAGTCTAGAAAGTGGCATATTTGAACTCGTCACACTGGTAAGCATATATAAAGCAATTTTCGCCATCAAAATACATCAAATACAAAAAAGCCAATATGACCAACAGACGCTAAATTTTGATTGGTTGATGGCAGCATTGTTTTTTAACGTACGAACTTCCCTTGAACAAACTAGAATGGACCTTGGTCCCTAAGCATATTTACCAAATTTCAGACCTATCCCTTCCGCGGTTCGGGAGAAGAAGTCATTTTCGCGAAAACTAGGTCATCCAAGATGGCCGCAAGGCAAATAGGCCAATCAGGTTGCCTTGAACAAACTTGGGTCTACCGTTGCAATAGATGATGTGTTATGAGTTTTGAATCAATTCCTCCAGTGGTTTCGGAGATTTTTTAGTGTTTCTAAAAATCAGCTATTTTGGCCGGCGGCCATCTTGGATTTTGGCCGATCGGCTTCATTTGAACAAACTTGAATCTCTATGCCCTAGGGATGCTTCCTGCAAAATATAATTGAAATCGGCCCAGTGGTTCTAGAGAAGAAGTCATTTTAAAGGAAAAGTTGATGGACGGATGACGGATGGACACACGACGGATGGACGCCACGACATAAGCTCACTTGGCCTTTCAGGCCAGGTGAGCTAATAATAGTAATAATAATAATAATAATAATAATAATAATAATAATAATAATAATAATAATAATAATAAGTACATTTATATAGTGCAAAACTCCATGTAATAGCATGCTCTAAGCACTTGAAGATATACGGAATAGAAATGTTTTGAGACTTAATTTGAAAGACTGTAGAGTATGACATGCTTTGATATCAAAAGGGAGATTGTTTCATTCAGAAGCAGCGGTGAAGGAGAAAGTTTTCTGTCCATATGTTACCAGTTTTGCTTTCAGAACTAAGATTTCTATTGTTTTGTGAAACACACGTGTCATGC